>BHFT01006545.1:0-49642 GCA_004320025.1 Laticauda laticaudata
GCCCCCCCCCCCCAAGGCTCTGTGCTATCTCCACTTCTCTTCTCCCTGTATACCCATGACTTCATCTCAAACAATCCATCTGTTAAAATACTGAAGTTTGCTGATGACACAACAGCGATTGGCACAGTGGTTAGAGTGCAATACTGCAAACTACTTCTGCTGACTGCCACCTGCCTGCAATTTTGCAGTTCAAATCCCACCAGGCTCAAGGTTGACTCAGCCTTTCATCCTCCCGTGGTGGGTAAAATGAGGACCCAGATTGTTGGGGGCAATAAGAAAACTCTGTAAACTGCTAAGAGAGGGTTGTAAAGCACTGTGAAGCGGTATAGATGTCTAAGTGCTATTGCTATATATTTTTCAATGTTCGGACAAGCAATTTCAATGGGGAAGCCAGATTCACTTAACAGTCATGTTCCTAATTTATCAACTGAAGTGATTCACTTAAAAACTGTGGCAAGAAAGGTTGTAAAATGGGGAGGTGGAATCATTTAACAACTGTCTTGCATTTGGCCTCAGTTGTGATCATAAGTTGAGGATTGTCTGTGTGGAATATAATTTTCTCAGGATTTCTTTTGAGACTGAGGCAAAGGTACACCACAGATACTTCAGTACTTCAGATACCTGATGTGATGACCTGGGATGTGGCACAAAGGCAACACAGTCAAATAAGCAAGAAGAGTTCCTTTATTATCTCCAACTTTGTCCCCAATGTCCAGGTTACATCCGGCTGGAGAAAAAACTCTCCCAGAGCCTTTTACTGCAGAAAATTAAATCTAAACAAAGTACATGCAAACTGTAACTAAAAATCCAAACAAACCAAACTGCAGTAATTAACTTGACAGGCAAGAGAAGGAATTTCATACTTGAAAGCAAAGCAAAACTTACACAGTTGGGAAGATGCCAGGAGCACATATAAGCCATAACAACACAGGATAAAGTCACATTTGCTCCCAACAGCCTGCCACACGCAGCCTGCCTTTCTTATGAAGTATCTTCCCAGATGCAGCTAATGAAGGGAATCAGGGCCCTTTGAAGGGAATCAGGACCCTAACCCTAACCCTGTAAGCCACACAACTCATGTTGTTCCCTTCTCCGTTCCTCCCTGTGTGCGTTAGGATGAAGAGGAGGTAGCTCTGAGTCTTTCTCTGAATTCCCTCTGCCTTACTCTACCTCTCCCCTGATCTGCCCAGCTGGCCTTTCCCCTTCCCGTTTCTTCCACAGCCAATGGAGCCACACTACCACCCCCTGTCAGCTGCTCAGCCTTCCCCCTCCAAATCAGATTCCAACAGGGGCATGACACCTGATGAGTTTGAATATGAGATTGGGCGAATAAGAATGACATTTGCTGCAGTATTTCAGACATAAAAATACTAGCCCGGTTTAAGATCCAGAACAACTTTGCTCAAGATCTAAATGGACTTTCCCCCCTAAGGAACTAATTGCCACCTCCTTACCAGGCCAAACGGTAAATGCATTCTGAGCAGTGATGGGATTCAATTTTTTTACTACCAGTTCTGTGGGCGTTCCTTGGTGGGTGCGGCAGGGGAAGGATACTGCAAAATCCCATTCCCTCCCCACCCCTCTAACCTGCTTTCCACCTCCGTTCTCCTGTGCAGGGCAGCCAAAGAAGATCCAGCCAATCAGCTGGAACTCAAGAGGCAGAGAATAGATGGGGGCAGAGCCAGTCAGAGGCTCTCCGAACGACTCAAAATTTCCACTACCAGTTCTCCAGAACTGGTCAGAACCAGCTGAATACTACCTCTGATTCTGAGCAGCTGGAATTTTCCTGAGTCACCACATTGCTAAATCTATTTATGCTTGGAATTTCAATGGATAGCAAAATTGTTCTCTGTTCCTCCATCACCCGTAACTGGTGTCATCTTTCTTCTCTGCCAGTCTTCAGCACCACGCACTTTCATTGCAGTTAATTTCTTGAAACTTGCCCAGAAAAAAAAAAAATCAATAATTTCTAGCAATGTTCCCCATGTTTACCTCTTACTCAACCTATTCTCCAAAGCATTTAAAGGGAGGACAAGAAGGAATGGATGGAAACTAATTAAGGAGAGAAACAACCTAAAAGTGAGGAGAAATTTCATGACAGTTAGAACAATTAATCAGTTGAACAATTTGCCTCCAGAAGTCATGGATGCTCCAACAAAGTTTTTTTTTCCCCAAATTTTTTTTATTTCAATCTGCATTTAACAATACATGAAAACAGCATCAATATATCATACATCTCTCATTGCATTATATTCATATTAATTCATACTTCTTCAATATTTATTTTCAGCCTTACTCTCTCCAAATGCCTACCACCATATCAGTTAAATATACCTAGTTATTCCATTATTCAATTTTCTCCCTGTTTTCATTTTATTTTTTTTAAATAAAAAATTCTCATTTGGCAAACAGCGTGGTTCCAGGTTTTACATCTCAATACAAACATGACCATAGTTACCTATTCATTTATTTGTTTAATTTCATATTACATCATCCTTATCATTATTAAATATGAAGCTTATTTTATCCAATCCCAGTTCATGTGCTCTTATCCTATTTTACAACATTATCTAAAATTATCATCTCAATTCTATGTTCATTTATTCAATTCCAAATCCTAGTATATTTCCTTCCATTTTTCTTAGTATATTCTCATATCTTATTTTTCAATATCTAAAATTCTCATAAAAGTTTTAAGAGAATGGGCAGCCATTTGTCCAAATGGTATAGAATTTCCTGCCCAAGCAGGGGATTGGACTATAAGACCTCCAAGGTCCCTTCCAACTCTGTTGCTCTGTTATTTGTCCCATAAAGACTATTATGCTTGGTTTAAGCTGTATTTTGAACTCAGTTGCAGAAAATATGACTTTAGCAATAGAGTGGTCAATGCCTAGAACGTCCTACCCAACTCCATTGTTACAACCACAACCGCTCTTCAACCTCAAACTGTCTATCATGGACCTCACCCCATTCCTAAGAGGCCCTTAAAAGGGGCATGCTCAAGCGCACCAGCGTGCTTACCATCCCTGTCTCAGTGTCTCTACTTACCTGTATTTACTCCCTCTGTTCATGTTTATGTTCATACCTATACTTGTTATCCAGTACGTGTTTGGCAAACAAAATAAATAAGAAAATAAACCCACCATTGATTCTGAACCAGTGGTGCATTTCAAAAATGTTTTACCACAGATTCGGTGGGCATGGCTTGGTGGGCGCGCTTTGTGCGCATGCATGCATTTTGCGTGTGCACGCCAAGTACGCACTTTGCGCAGGCACAGAGGCTTTCCGACTGACCTCCTGCAATCCTGCACTCTCCCTGTCGCTTCAGCAGCTGCTGTGCAGCAATCTGCTGTGCCGTGCAAAGTAGCTGTGCTTCAAAAGCAGGGAATAAAAGTTAATATAGGAGCCCAGGCAGGCAGGTCGGCTAAACAGCAGAGTGTTGGAGAGAACCGGTTTAGTCTCTGCTGCTCATCGGCTCTACCAGCTTGGCTGAACCAGGCTGAACCGGTAGAGTACCACCACTGTTCTGAACTACATAAAGGAATCTATGAAATTGGGCTAGAGACCTATGACTGACATAGGCTACTGAACTATAGTTCTCAGGAACCAGAATAGGGAGATGTACATTTCTGCTCAAAATGTACATTTCTCTCAAACATCGCATATTTTCCACTCCACCTCTAAATCTCTGGTCACCAAGCTCCTACCATTTAATAGGGGGTTATTGACTTGCCTCATCACATTCAACATCTTTAGACATAGCTTAATTCATTGTTGGAAATTCCCATAGCAAATGTATCAGATGGGACGGGGAGCCATGTTCTACATCAGTTTGTTGATTTAATATATGCATAGCTAACTGTTTAGTTCACTTAACACATTAAAGCTATGGTTGCAGGCCATAATGGATAACTTTAGCTAATGAGAACCTAAAGCAAACAAACTAAGCAGATCATAGTTTTAAGGTGTTAAAATGGGATAGGATTGGCTTGTCGCACCTGTGATGGCAGAGAAGGCATGCCACAAAGCCCATCTAAGAAGAAATTTTTGCTGGTGGGATCCAGGAAAAGAGTCTTTTCTACCATGGCTTCTGCTCTTCGGAACACCATGTCCCGAGGTGAGATCCACAGCCACCCTGCTGTCTTTCCATAAAGGCTAGAAGATCTGGCTCTGCCACTTGATGTGGGGCCCCAACATTCAAATATAAATATGAAAATATATAAATAAAACAATGTGCCACTGGTGCCCAGATTCATGCCAAGCACAGAGGGTTCATGGACATTCCACGATTTAACCTGAAGAGGAAGTCTAGCTAAGAATTAAAAAAGAAAGAAAGGAAAAGGAAAGGAAAGAGGGAAGGAGGAAGGAAGGAAGGAAGGAAAGAAGGAAGGATGGAAGGAAAGAAGGAAGGAAGGAAGGAAGGAAGGAAGGAAGGAAGGAAGGAAGGAAGGAAAGCAAATTCCATATCTNAAGGAAGGAAGGAAGGAAGGAAGGAAGGAAGGAAGGAAGGAAGGAAGGAAGGAAGGAAGGAAGGAAGGAAAGCAAATTCCATATCTTTCTGCTCTTCTTCTTCCAGAATTTGTCAAGAATTGTAGGGCTCACAATCCACCTTCTGAGGGGAAATCTCTCTGGGGACTTTTCTATGTTCAAAGTGATGGTCTTTGAGCCTATTAAAGCTCTTTCTTGTTCTCTCAGTACTGAGTCAATATCATTAAGGTTTTAAAATCTCTGGATCTGGAATGTGGTTAATACATCTGCAGTTATAAACTCTGAGTTTAAACTATGTACATTTAGGGGTGTGGTTGCTATGGCCTATAGGAACCCTTGAGTGATTGATAACACCTTCCCCAATGTCCACACAGACATCATAAAGTTCTCTCATTATCAGTCATGCTAGTGGTAAAATCTGCCCAGGTGCCATTTTCCAAACTTCTGAGAGCTAAGCTGAATATTTCAAATGACATTTTGTTGATAAGGTGGGTGTGGGTTATGCTGTAGATTAGCCTCACCCAAAGCTGGCAAGGAATTTGAAGCCCCAGCTGTATGGAGGGGATCCAAGTGGGGAAAGTTGGGGTGGTCATTGGGCAGATTAGAGACTGTTCAACAGAAAAAAATCCCATTGTACTTTTTTCTTGCTTAGATCCATGAATCCATCTTAAGACTACTCTAATTCATCAGTGGAAGTCATTGGCATTCATGAGTTTCTTGCAGTGAATGTCACCAACCATTGGGATCACAATTCTGCATTTCAGGGATGGATGGTATATGTCTGAATGAAGGCCTCATTCATTCATTCATTCATTCATTCATTCATTCATTCATTCATTCATTCATTCATTCATTCATTCATCCATCGTATGGCATTTGTACATCAAAAGCAGAGGTGGCATTCAGCAGGTTCTGACCAATTCTGGAGAACCAGTAGAGGAGATTCTGAGTAGTTTGGAGAACGGGCAAATCCCACCTCTGCCTGGCCCTGCCCCCATTTATTCTCTGCCTCCCAAGTCTCAGCTGATTGGCTGGATCTTCTTTGGTTGCCTTGCACAGGAGAACGGAGGTGGAAAGCAGGTTAGTGGGGTGTGGAGGAAATGGGGATTTTACAGTATCCTTCCCCTGCCATGCCCACCAAGCCATGCCCACAGAACCAGGAGTAAATAAATTTGAATCCCACCACTGATCAAGAGCCAGGGAGTCGACAGAATAGTTTAGCTGCCTAAGATTACTAGTTTGTTTAGTTCACATTTGCATGTTCTCCAGGGTGCACCACTGGGAGAAAATTAGTCCCACACACAGAGTGTCTAGCAATGTTTTGTAGGAGTGCCAGTGTCATTCAGGGCCTTTCTGCATTGATTTCACCTTACATTTGGGCAAGTCTGGTGCCAGTTGGTTTCTTGCCATTGCACAAAATGTTGTTGGTTTTCCACTAGAGTGGGACAGAAGGGGTATTCAGCAGGTTCTGACCACTTCTGGAGAACCGGCAGTGGAAATTTTGAGTCGTTCGGAGAATTGGCAAATGCTACCTTTGACTGGCCCCACTCCCATCTATTCTTTGCCTCCCATTGAGTCCCAGCTGTTCGACTTGGCCTTTTTTGGTTGCCCTGCACAGGAGAACGGAGCTGGAAAACAGGTTAGTGGGGTGGGGAGGGAATGGGATTTTGCAGGAACCTTCACCTACCAAGCCTTGCCCACAGAACCAGCAGTAAAAAAAAATTGAATCCCACCGCTGGTTTGCACGCACAAATCCCAGTATAAATGTCCTTTTCCTTGAAACGCATTTGTTGATTCTGGTATCCACATTGATGGTACCAGTTGGCTGCTGAAAGCCTCTCTACTCTTGGAATTTCGGATAGCAACTATGAACCAACCCCTGGTGTTCTCAAGAGCCTCAGAAATTAATCCCACATCATCAGACCGTGAACTAAAAGTCCCGTGCCTGGGATCGAATGTTGAGTTAGCATCTCTGACATAGTTTGTACCAGGAAGCCTCGACGTTTTCCATCTTCAGGCAGCAGAACAAAAAATATCTCAAAGCCATCAAGTAGGCTCACTGATGGCGATTGTCAGTTGTGGGCAAACTTGGTGCCTGGTGGTCAGGGAAAGGCTTGATCACGGTCGGGGGGGGGGAGGTGGCTTAGAGAAAGCTTTGCAAATGACGTGAGATAGGAACTGCTCTCGTGTAAACTTGAGGGATCTGGAGTGGGAAATGACAGCACAGAATTGTGATTTGTGCCAAGAGCTGGGAAACTCATCTTTGCTGGATGACTCTCAAACAGACACTCATAGTCCAGACATGTTGCAGGGGGAAATTAGATGCAGGAATGCTCTCTATAGGCTGCCCTGAACTGCTGTAGGTCATGAATAAAATATACAATCATGAAAAAAAAAACCAACTGCATTTGCATTCTAAGGAGTAGAGCAATGTTTTTCAACCTTGGCAGTTTAATGAGATGTAGACTTCAACTCCCAGAATTCCTTAGCCGGCAGGCTTAGCCACCAACCAACCCCACAACTGCCATTCCTGGATACCCCATTGCAGGCAGAAACTGAAGTCCCCCTTTGTCTCATGAGCAAAATAACAAGCCAGGAAGGAGAAGACACATAATGCCACATAACCCTCTCCGGCCAAAAGGCTTGAAGCCATTTTAAAAAAGAGAGAAAGTGATTGAGATTTTTGTGGGAATAGCCTAGTTTTTCTGAACCTTTGCAACTTGGAAGAGGGATGGACGTCAAGTGGCTTGCTGGCTGGGGAATTCTGGAAATAGAAATCCACCTTTCTCAGAGAGCTTGCTTTCGTGTATACTAAATCAATCTCTCTTTCAGCATGATCAGAATTGATTGATGGGGATATAAATAGGAAGTATGCTAGACCAGAGAATCAGGAACCAAACACTTTTTTGGTTCCTGTTTGAACACCCCAGCACTTTATTTTGCTGATTCCTTACAATGAGCTATGATTTCTGCTTTAAGCCAATAAATATAATAAATATCATACGGACACAGTCATTAAGTGAGCTCAGTTCTCCCCCCCCCCCCCCCNAGTTCCCCCCCCCCCCCCGTCTTGCCTTTCTGAAGCTAGTTAGGAATGTTGCAAATGGCAATAACATGATCCAGAAATGCTACAACTGTCACAAATACACTCCAGTTGTCAAGCACCCAAATTTTGATCACTTTACCTTGAGGTTCTGTGATGGTCATAAGCCCGACCATGAGTCATAAGGGTTTTTTTTTTTCAACACTGTTGTAACTTTGAACGATCATTAAACAAACAGTTGGAAGTCTTGGGCTGCCTGCATGAAATGCCAATGTACAATCAAAGCTCTTGTTGGCCACAAGCAACTGACAGGAAATATTCAACAGTGGCTGATAGAGCTTGCTGTAGATCAGGGATGTCAAAGTGGATTTCTTCGAGGGCCAGATCAACACTGTAGTTCTCCTCCGTGGGCCAGCTGGGAGGAGGGAGATGGGACGGATGCCTCCTGCAGCACTCTGTTGACAAAAATGGGACATGGGGGCTGCATGCCCCCCCCCCCGTGCTCCATTTTGGCTGGCAAAGTGGTGCAGAAGGCCATCCAGGCCAAAAACAGGGCTTGGGGGGGCACCCACACACCTACACAATGCCCTGGTTTGGTCAGCAAGGTGCTGCAAGAGGCCGTCCAGGCCAAAAATGGGGATGGGGGCCACCCCATGCTCCCCCCTGTGCCCGCAGGCCAGTCTTTTGCTATTTCCACACTGGCCCTGTGGGCCAGTTTTAAGCACCCCATGAGCCAGATGTGGCCCATGGGCTCTGAGTTTGACTTTCCTGATGGAGATGAATCTCTGCTCCACAGAATCGCTCAGGGGATGCTTTCATGCTCAGCAACAGGACAACCCAGCCAGCAAAGCAATAATCTAAAGATGCTATTTCTATTTCGCAGCTCAAGGAGGATTCCCAGCATCCACAGTTGTTGTTCACCGCCCGCCATGCCACGGTGACGTTCCAAACGGATGGAGACACTTGGCGGGAGCAGAAAGAGAGGAAAGCTGCCCTCATGGTGGGAATCCTCATTGGTGTCTTTGTCCTCTGCTGGATCCCCTTCTTCATCACGGAACTCATCAGCTCCCTCTGCTCCTGTGACATCCCCCCAGCCTGCAAAAGTGTTTTCCTTTGGCTCGGATATTCCAATTCTTTTTTCAACCCTTTGATCTATACAGCCTTTAACAAGAACTACAACAATGCCTTCAAGAACCTCTTCTCCAGGCAACCATAAACAGTGTCTGGGGAGAGGACCCATAGGTGATTTTTCCCCCTACAGGCAACTGGACTTTGTTTGTTTTTTAAAAAATATTTCCCTTCTCATCCAAGAAGCTTCTTCACTTTTTAACTGATTAGTAGGAATGGAGGGATTTATATTCAGTGGTGGGATTCAACCAGTGTAACAGTGGGTTCAGTTTGAAACTTAACTTCTACTGCAATCCTGGTGAGTAAAACAGCTGAGGCACGTGAATCTGCTGTGCCGTGCGAATCAGCTAGGCTTCAAAACAGGGAAATAAAGGGCAGACTAGGGCAGGTGCAAGTGAGCGAGGCCAACCGATCACCAGAATTACCAGTTTGCTCAAACCAGTCTGAACCGGTTGAATCCCACCTCGTGTATATTCTTTGCAATAATTCAGTCCTTATCTCACTTAGGGTCAGTCATTAGCTCTCTGAGAGTTGAGCCAACTTGGGACTTTATCTGTATTCTCAGAGTCATCTGAATTAGAGTGTAAATGAGTGTGGAAATTTCGGCAGTTCCAAAAATGTTCCACATCCATTTACACTCTGATTCAGTTGACTCTGAGGATACAGATGGAACCCTCAAGTGGCTTCAACAACTCTCAGAAAGAGTGCCAGTGACCAGATGAGGTTATAAATCTTTCCATTCCCCACCAGTCAGTTAGAACTGAAGAAACTTCCTGGATGAGAAATGAAATGTTTTCAAACAAAAAAACTAAGAAAGTCCAGTTGCCTTTTGGAAAAAGCACTTTGGGACAATCATGACCTGGATGATTGAGAAACTCAATCATTGAGAAGCTTGATAAGATACATAGGCATCTCGGGAGAGAATATTCTCTCTAAAGATTTCATGCTCCCATGCATCCTCCAGAGAAAGAGGAAAAGCTCTTGAAATAAACATCATTATTTTCCAGTTGATCCAGTTGCTCTTAATATCTCTGTTAGTTCTCCATTGCTGTAGGAGATTATTGAAGTCAGTAGCTGCTTGTTCAGACACAGTATTTTCCTGGCACTCATACAATGGTGTTATGTCATTCGGATAGTCTGATTTTTTTCTTCTCAGTTCGGTTGCACTTGCTAATGTGACACTCTGTGATGTTCATATAATATCACTCTAGGATGTTCATGGCTACCAAGAGAGTCATATAACCTGTAACATCATCCATAATGTGACATTAGCCTCATAGTGAGAGAACTGTTTATCTTTGTATCTCTTTGGAGAATTCATATATCATAAATGTACTGCTCAATATATAAAAAAAGTATTTAAATAACCACTCACAGAGGGATAGGAAAGAGAACAAGGTATCCACTTTGCATGTTTTTTTGGCCAGTTTAACACTCTTTTATTTCATTACATTAGTAGGGAATATATAATCCTTCAGATATTGCTGAACTAAAATTCCTGGCAAACTTAGGCAGGATAGATATTGGGGAAAGAATTGGAGATTACAGTTCAGCCACGTTTGAAGAGCCATAGATTCTCCATCCCTCTGTTATTGTTTTCAGACACTCAAGGCACCAAGAACCAAACATCTGGTTCTGTGTAGCCAGGTGGTAACTCACCCAGAAGCAGACTGGCACTAATGCAGCTCCTATAGCAAAAGTGTCACATGCACAACTCTAGGGGTGTCCCAAACTGCTCACCCCATCACATTCTTCACCAGCTGCAGCTTCCAAATCCTCTTCAAGGATAGGCCCATAAAGAATTAAATTAAGTATTTGGATACATTTAATCAAAAGTCTTGTTTGTATTGAATTTCTACAAGCACAATGCCCCTCAAATAATATTTGTGTTTGGAAAAAGTCTATCTGCTAATGTGAAAAATACATGGGCTTGGGTACTGGAAAGAAGAGGTTACACCAAACCTGAGCAATGTTATTCTAACAGAGATCCAAATCCAGAGCCGTCCCATATCTTCCCAGATTCTCCTTTATAGCTATTATCTCTTCGGCTGGTGAAACTATCTAGTTTCTACTTTTTCTCAGTAAAAGAGCTTCCCCAACCTAGTGCCCTTCAGCTGTATTGGGACGATTATTATAATTTTCAGTATAGCACCAGACTAGTAGATCTGGGGCAGCAGGGGTGGGGGGGAAGTTATGATTAAATTGTCTTATGTAATGCACAAAGACCCCTTAATTTGTAATATGAATTAAGGTGAGAAGAAGCAATAGGAGAAGAGTGATAGATCATTACTTCTGTTTGAATGTCTTCAGAAATTGAGCAACAATAGGAAATAGCAAGCAATTCCAGCTATATTGTTGTGTAACATTTGTGGAAAATCAAATGTTTCGTAGGCACTAAAACCTGATTCTATTTCTTGCTGCTTTAATTTTTGTCTTTCATTTTCTAACAACAAAAAACAACAACACAATGCAATATTGAATAAAATGTGAAAGCTTTAACACAGAGATGTCTGAAATTTTAAAGGAACGTGTATCAGGAATCCGGCAACACATCTGCTCAGTAGCAAAGAGCAAACATTGTCCATATCCAGACATATCCCATAGCCAACCCCAATGAGTGTTTGTGCAAATAGAAGTAGGAATGATACGTATACACATACACCATTCTTCAGTTTTACTGGGTTTAAGGAATAAAGGCCCTGTTCAAGGTAAAAGACATTCATGGAGGCTTTCAACCAAAATACTGCAGTCTAGACTATCAGGATCATGGACAGCTCCCTAAAGATCTAGAAAGGGGACCTTCCATGGTGCATCTAAACTTCTAAAGGAAACTGCTTTAGCAAGACAGGTAAGTCCACAACATACGACCACAATGTTTTGGTTTGTCTTGCCTTATTACTTTATAAGCAACTCAAGATTATAAATGTATAGACACACCTTTTTCTTCCTATTTCTTCCACAATGGCAACCCCATGAGATGGGAATCTAAGTATAGTATATAAAATCATACATTGCAATGTCCTACCTGTCAATGAATATACTTCAGCTTCAACCAGAACAATGCAAGAGCACGCAATAGATACAAACTCAAGGTTAATTGCACTAAACTTGATTGCAGGAAATACGACTTTAGCAACAGAGTGGTCAATGTCTGGAATACTCTACCTGATTCTGTGGTTTCTTCCCAAACCCCAAAAACTTTAACCTTAGACTGTCTACTATTGACCTCACCCTTTCCCTAAGAGGTCTGTAGGGGTCGTGCATAAGTGCACCAACATGCCTATCGTCCCTGCCCTATTGTTTCGTTTATTTTTTTTATTTTTCTTATATATATATCCATGTATTCATAATTATTTTTTTATACTTATACCTATTATGTTGTAAGCAATTGACAAACCAAATAAAATAAATAAAGATATATAAATAAATAAATAAATAAATGGTGAAAAAGAAGCAGCATGGGTAACATGATAGCAGTATTCCAATATTTGAGGGGCTGCCCCAAACAAGAAGGAGTCAACCTATTTCCCAAAGCACCAAAGGGAAGGATAAGAAACAATGGATGGAAACAAATCAAGGAGAGAAGCAACCTAGAGCTAAGGAGAGACTTCCTAACAGTGAGAACAATTAAGCAGTGGAATGCTTGCCTTCCGAAGTTACAGGTGCTCCATTACTGGAGGCTTTTAAAAAGATTAGAGAACCACTTACCTTGTCCACGTTGTGTGCCAAAAGTGCGCTCATGTGCCTGCACCCACGATGCAATGAGCACACGCCTCTGCTGCCCCTGCACATGCATGCGTGATCCCCTGCGCATGCACACATGAACCCCACACACCGCATGCCTCTGCGCATGTGAACATCTTTCCGCACGCATGCACAGCAGATACCCAACAATTAGCTGGCTGGCGGGGGGGACGTGTGTATGCTCAGTAGGGCTCTTCTGGGCAACCTCTTGTGTGCCGGCAGAAGTGGCTCTGTTTGCCACTTCCAGCAGTTTGTCATCATGGGTATAGGGCAGGAGTGGGATTCTACCAGTTCACACCTATTCACTAGAATCAGTTGTTAACATTCTAAGCAGTTAGGAGAACCGGTTGTTGGAAGAAATTACTGGCCTAATCCTGTAAGGAAGGCAGGAAGGAAACATTCTGGTGTTGCTTACAGAAACCGCCTCTCCGTTAACCCTTATTACATTCTTGGCAGGACTAGACTTCCTGTCTCAGGAACATCTCTGGAGTTTGTTTGTTTTTTCCTCCTTTGCTGGTACTTTGCTTGTGTGGAGTGACCATTCAAAGTTACAATGGCACTGAAAAAAGTGACTTATGACCATTTTTCACACTTATGACTGTTGCAGCATTCCCACAATCATGAGAGGCCAGGCGAGGAGATGCGTGCTTTGATGTGAGTGATGTTGAATTGGCCATGCCCAGCCAATAACATGACCACCAAGCTATGTTCACCCAGTCACATGGCCACCAAGCCACGCCCACCAACTAAGCCACAGCCACAGAACCGGTTGTTAAAAAAATTGAATCCCACCCCTGGTAAAGGGTCTCCTGCTTAAGTACAGGGTTGGACTAGAAGCCCCCCAAGACTTTTCCAACTCTGTTATTCTATTATACGGAAATGGGTGGGCCTAAGAGAGAGAGAGAGAAAATGACTGGCTGAAATTAACACAGCTGGTTTTCATGTCTAATTAGAACTGAAAAATTAATAGTTAAGCAGTGCAGTCCTTGAGTGCACATATTGCACCAATTTTACATCCTTTTTGCTGCAGTCGTTAAATGAGACATCATAGTAACCTCCAATCTCCTACAGCTTCCCCATTGATTTTGCTTCTGGGAAGCCAGTTGAGAAGGTTGCAAGTGGCAATCAGGTAACCACTGGATATAACTCTCATATATATGTGATGGTTGCTAAGTATTCGAATTGTGATCAAGTGACGACAAGGACACTATAATGGTCATAAATGCAAGAACCACCATAAGTCACTTTTTTTCAGTGTCATTGTAACTTCAAGAGGACTACAGAGGTAGACTAGTTGGATCATTCCTCCCCCCCTCCCCAAATGGAGACTTTGGTCACCTTTCCCCAGATCAGATTCTTTAAACGAAAATGAACTGGGGAAAAATGGTGTTTGTGATCATCTTTCTGTATCATTTCTTCTCACCCTTCCAGACACATTAAAACCTCAGTTCCTGTATTTAGAATTATAGTGAGGTTTGAACCCCAGAATTTGGAGAACAAGGAGTCAGGCATGCTTGACTACAAGTTATCACTTGAGCCAGTATTATAAAAAGCAAACAGTAAGTAATTAAGAACCACTCTACAAAGTATACGGACATTAAGCTCCAATGAAACTTTTAAATTGAATTGTAGGGAAGTTATGGAGGTAACAAATAGTGGACGGATAGAAGTGAATTTGTATGTTTGTGCGACAGCCTGTCTGGGAACACCAGGGAATTTACATATTATGAAACTCTCAGTCCTTGGAAATATGGCTTACAATTTAATAAACAGTGGCTGCCATTCATCTATAGAAGTAGAAAAATAAAACCACCAATATGTTGCTTTTCTTAAATGCCTGGAAATCTGAAATATCAGCCAAAAGAGAGTTGAACTGTTGCTTGAAAAATGAACTGTTCTATATCCAATTAATACTGCAGGATGTTGAGATATGTTGCTGTTGATCCCAAGCCAATATTACCAGCTCCAATTTCTGTTATTCTGGAAGAAGAGAAGCCACATCAATTACAAAGGCAGACTTTTTATTAATTTGGTGGTTGTATGCTTTGATCAGATGTGGCATTGGAAAGTATAGACCACACGATATTGTGCAACACAGGAAGTCTTACATTCATCAGTTTTTCAATGGATATATGTTACAATTTCCTTTGCAACTGAATGCTAAAAGTAAGCAGTCCTTCAACCATTCACCTAGCCAGATTGAGGGGATGATTATGTCGAAGATCTCATTCCTGTGGGCATATTATGTTTTAGGAACCAGGTGCCATTTCATAGTTGAAATAAGATGAACAGAGAGCAGAATTAGAGACAAATCTACATGGGAACTGTTCCCATTAGAATAACATAGAGAATTGGTGTACATTGGATGGAGAATAATGAAAGAAGAGGTGCTGAAGACCCACCACTTTTGCAAATGAGCCAACACCTCACACAGAGATGTGGAAATGTGGTGAGATGTAGATTGGAGTCCCACAAGGGAGGGGCTGCTTTGCTCAGGGCAAGGAGGAAGGGAAGCTTGGAATGGCAGGTAAGGAGAGAGCTAAGATGAATCCCCCCCCCCAGCACTTCACAGACTATATTTATAGTTATGCAAATAGTCTGGCAAGATTTCAGTTGATAAATTAACAATTTTAAAAAACTATTCAGAAATAACTTCTATTGGTTTTTGAGCCCTGACAAAAAGAGGTGGAATTTGCACTAAGGTAAAAGTAAAAGTATTATACGTGCTAGTCATTTCTGGTGCTCATCTTCGTTACATAGCCAAAATAGCCAGTGCTATTCGAAGACATCTCCGTGGTCATGTGGCCGGCATGACTAAATGCTGAAGGTGCACAGAATGCTGTTACTTTCCCCCCAAAGTGGTCCCTATTTTTCTACTTGCATTTTTTACACGCTTTCAAACTGCTAGTTGGCAGAAGCTGGGACAAGTAACAGGAGCTCACTCGGTTACGCAATGCTAGGGATCCAAACCACTGAACTGCCAACCTTTCTGATCAACAAGCTCAGCGTCCTAGCCACTGAGCCACAAATCTTGCACAAAGACTCTCAAAATGAATATAAAATTCAAACCAGAGATTTTCTTCTTAAGTTTATTGGACAAGGAACTTGGAAAAAAATCTGGAAGTTTGTTGTATCTACTAACTGGAACAAGAATGCTTTATGCGCAAAGATGGGAAGATACAATAATTCTTACAATGGAAGAATGTCTGGAAAAACTGATGTAACTAGCAGAGATGTCTAAATTAACTACTTTAATAAAAAAATAATATCCAGGAATTTTCTTTCTTAAAATAACTGCTTTTAGATTTTATATCAAGACATAAAATATTACATTCTGACTTTGAGATTTGCTGATCAGATAAGTTTGTTACTCTAGAAATAATGGGTACATACAGGTCGTCTTCGATTTACAACAGTTTGTAACAGCTTGTTGTGACAATTCAAAGCTACAATAGCACTGAAAAAAGTGACTTATAACAATTTTTCACATTTACAACCACAGTATCCCCATGGTCACATAATCAAAATTCAGACACTTGGCAACTGATTCATGTTTATGGCTGTTGGGATGCCCTGAAGGGCCCAGTAGAGATTATAGGACTTGAGACTTCTCAGAAAACAACAACTGAATGAAAAAATGCTGGTGATCTCCTATCGCTGCCACATAGAGAGTATCTTAACTTACTGCACCTCTGTATGGTTTGCCAATTGCACAGGGGCAGATAGGAAAGCTCTCCAGAGGGTTAATATCATTACCCAGAGGATCATTAGTTGCTCTCTCTCCTCTTTGGAAGAGCTTTATAGCTACCACTGCCTTAAGAAAGCTCAAAACATCCTCAAAGATCCATCTCATCCTGGGCACCAGCCTTTTTTTGAACTATTACCATCTGGCAGATGCTACAGAACAACAAAAACAAGGACAAATAGGCTGAAAAACAACTTCTATCCCAGGGCAGTTGCTCTTTTTAATTCTACTGTATAGTGCAGAGTTGGTGCGGTGTCGGGGGTTTTCTGTTCAATGTGTGGAGGGTGAAGGATGTGTATTTATATTTAATTTCATGGGCATGATGTGCACTGAAGATGGTGTTTGATTTTGTTGTACAAGGTGCAGTGACAGTAAAGTAAAATAAACTAACTAACTAGGATCATTGGATCATCTTTTGTGATCTTCTGATAAGCAAAGTCAATGGGGAAGCCAGATTCGCAACAACATTGTTACTAATTTAACAACTGTGGCAAGAATGGGGCAAAATTTATTCAGCAAGTGTCTCACTTAACAACAAAGATTTTAGGCTCAGATGTGATCGTAATATAATGGCTACCTGTACTAAGTACACAAAAGTAAAAACTTGAGGCTGTAATTTTATTACATTTATTCTGCTGTTCTGAAGAGAATTGGAAGTTAATGCTTTTCCCCCTCCTTTACCTTACACTTGTCTCTTTCCCTTTTTTTCTTCCCCATTTTCCTACAATTCCTACAATCTCCATTTACACTTGTCTCAAAGGCGCTTTTTCAAGAGACAACTGGAGTTTCTTGTTTTTCTTTGAAGGTATTTCACTTCTTGGATGAGAAGTGAAGCATCTTCAGAGAAAAACAAAGAAAGTCCAGTTGCCTCTTGAAAAAGCACCTTTGGGACAACCACGACCTGGATGACTGAGAATCTCCATTGACATCCATTTTCACTTGTATTTTATATTTGTATAATTTTAATAAAATCATATATAAAAATAAATAATAATCTGAAAACATCTGGAGCACCACTTAAGCACCATTGGAATTGATAAATTCACCATCCATCAGTTGCAAAAGGCAGCTTTGCTTGGAACAGCTTACATGCTGCGACAGAATCTGTAAGATCATAAAACATCAACATCTGCCTATTTCAGGTCCATGGGAAGGACTCGGTAGGAGGACAAAAATGCCAATTCCATTCTAGACATCTGGATGACTATGCGACTAATCATAGTAGCAATAGCACTTACACTTATATACCGCTTTGTAGTGCTTTACAGCCCTCTCTAAGCAGTTTACAGAGTCAGCCTATTGTCCCCAACAACCTAGGTCCTCATTTTACCCGCCTCAGGAGGATGGGAGGCTGAGTCAACCTTGAGCCTGGTGGGATTCAATCTGCCAAACTTCAGGCAGCCAGCAGTCAGCAGAAGTCGCTTGCAGTACTCTACTCGAACCACTGCTCCATCACAGCTCTCTGCAGAAATACATTTGCCTGCAAGCAAGAACTCGTGGGACTATAAAATAGGGAAAAATGATAGAAAATGAAGAAGCGAAATCACTCTGGGACTTCAGAATTCAAACAGACAGGCACCTGTCACAATACATGCCATAATTGTCAGTAAGAAAGACAAAAAAAATCTGGATGGCAGATGTGGTTACAGTATCTGGATACAGCAGAATAGAATAGAAGAAAGGGAACCGGAGAAGATAACAAAATACAAACACCGACAAATAAAAATAGAACAGCTGTGTCAAAAGAAAGCAAAGATACTACCAATAGCGGTAGGCGCCTTGAGTGCAATCCCAAAACAAAACACCAATCTCTGCCTATCCTTGGGAAGGACAGGGTGATAATAATGCCAAACGGTAATAAACCTGGAAAGTCTTGTTACTCCCTTATTCACACTGGTACTGTGGAGATCAGCTCACCCTTCCTGACCCATCGAAACACTTTTCATTGCTTCAACGGCAGCTGCTTCCATGTTTCTCCTCCTTGCTGACCCTGGTCTTGACACAACAGTGAATGCTGGACATCACTGAGGGAGATGGAGTCCTAAGCTCCAAGTCTCCAGGATTCAGACATGGCTCCATCTGATTGGGCTGCAGGCTAAAATAATGAAAAGGTACAGCTCCCGTTATTGGCTTTCTCTCATTATATTTTTCAAGCATGCCAGTGATTATAAGTAGGAAGAGTTTTGTCATAGGAAATTGTAACTAGGGAGGTGACCTTTCACAGCATTTTGGTAAACAGTGTCACAATTAGAATTGCTGTTGCATTGTACCTTCTGAAGATGACTCTCCCCTCCCCTCCTCTGCCCTCCCCTGCTCCTCTCCTCCTCTGCCCTTTCCTCCCCCCACTCTCCTTCTTTGCCTTCCCCTCTCCTCTTCTGCCCTCCCTTGCCCTCTCCTTTTCTGCTCTCCCCTCCTCTCCCCTCCTCTGCCCTTTCTTCCCCCACTCTTCTCTTCTGCCTTCCCCTTTCTTTCTCTGCCATACTCTCCTCTCCCCACTCCTCCTCTGCCCTCCCCTCCTCCCTCCTTCTCTGCCCTTCCCTCTCCTCTCCTCCTCTGGTGAGGGAAGGGGAGAGGAGGAGACGGGAAAGGAGGGGGTGAGAAGAAGAGACGGGAGGGGAGGGGACGGAAGCCCTTTCTCTTCCTCTGCCCTTCCCATCCTCTGCTGCTCTCTTCTGCCCTCCCCTCCCCCACTCTTCTATCCTTCCATCTCCTTCTCTGCCTTCCCTTCCCTTCTCTGTCCTCCCCTCACCCATTCCTCCCCTCCTCTGTCCTCCTCTTTCCTCTCCTTCTCTGCCTTTCCTTCTCTCTTCCTCTGCCCACCCTTCCTCTCCTCTGCCCTCTCTTCTTCTCTCCTCTCCTCTTGCCTCTCCCTCCCTCTTTCTCCAATCTTCTTTCTGGCTGCCCTAAATACTTGAAAATCTCCCATCTCAGGACCATTGCAGGGCCTTGTGAATAAGATCCCACTGGAGAAATTGAACTCTGTTTTTACAGCTCACCAGAATTGTTTTTCCACCTTCAGTTAAAGCCGGGCTAAAATGCACCAAGATTTTTTCCCTTTTTCCAAGACATTCAAAGCAAGCTCTCCTTCATCAAACTGAATTTTTAAAAAGGCAGCGTTTCTCTGCACAACTCAGCCTCATTTAAATTACATATACCATAAGTCTTCAATCCTCTTCGCAAATCCTTCCTCTTAGATGACGTTTCCCAAATATTTCCCACATAAAGTCAAGCTAAGGCTGGAAAGACAAATCTATAAAGCTTGCTAGAAAATCCATGACGTGCATGGGTGGCAGACTGAACAGGAAAAGAAGCTTTTCTTTTCAGTCAATGCTCAAGTAATTGATGGAACATTGTCCTGTTGCAGGAGTTGATGGTTGACCTCTCTTTTTTGAACAGCCAGAGGAAAAGCTCTGAAATGTCCATAACAGGTAATCCTCGGTTTAGAACCACAACTGGGACCAACATTCCTGCTGCTAAACAAGGCAGTTATTGAGTTGATCCCAATTTTATTACCTTTCCCCATGGTTGTTAACTCAATCACTGCAATTATAAAGTTGAACACAGATCATTAAATGAATCTGGCTTTTTCCCAATGACTTTGTTTGTCAGAAGTCAGTTGGGAAAGTCACAAATGGCGATCATGTTGCTGCAATTGTCATAAATAAACCGTGACAGGGATCTTGGAGTCTTCATGGACAACCAATTAAACATGAGCTAGCAGTGTACAGCAACCACCACAAATTCTAATGCAATCCTACATTGCATTAACAGAGGAATACAATCAAGATCAAGTGAGGTACTAATACCACTCTATAAAGCCTTAGTATCATGATGGCAAATCTATGGCATGTTTGCCACAGGTGGCATGAAGAGCCATTTGTGCGTGCACGCGAGCCCCAGGCAAACTTACCTCACTGCACATGTGAGCGCCTCCCAGCTGATTTTCGGGCCTTTTTCAGCTGCCAGAGGCTTGAGGGAAGCCTCTACCGCCTTTGCAGGCTGAAAAATAGGCCTGTTTTATCACTTCTTGTATTTCTGGAAATACTGGAAGTGACAAAATGGGCCAATTTTTCGGCCTGCAAAGGCTTCCTCAAGCCTCTGGTAGGTGAAAAAGGCCTTAAATTAGCTGAAAATAAGCTGGGAGGTGCAGTGCAGGTAAGGAGGTGGCAGAGGGAAAGGGGGAGTTGCATGTGTATGCGCAGGAGGCGTGGGGTGTGTACACTCATTGCCTTCTGGGTACTGGCATGTCAGAGAGCGCACATAAGCGCGTGCACAGTTTTTGGCACAGGACCCCAAAAAGGTTAGCCACCACTGCCTTAGTAAGACCACACCTAGAGTACTGCATCCAGTTTTGGTCACTACACTATAAAAAAGATGTTGAGACTCTAGCAAAAGTGCAGAGAAGAGAAAACCAGGATGATTAGGGGACTGGAGGCTAAAACATAAGAACGGTTGCAGGAACTGAGCATGGCTAGTCTAGTGAAGGGAAGGACCAAGGGAGTCATGATAGCAGCCTTCCAATATTTGAGAGGCTGCCAAAGAGAGGAGGGGGTCAAGCTATTTTTTTAAAGCATTTGAAGGCCAGACAAGGAATAATGGATGGAAACTGAACAAGGAGAGATTCAACCTGGAAATAAGGAGAAACTTTCTGACAGTGAGAACAATCAACCAATGGAACAGAAGTTGCCCTTGGAAGTTGTGGGAGCATCATCACTTGAGACCTTCAAGAAGAGATTGGACTGCCATTTGTGTAGGGTCTCCTGCTTGGGTGGGGGGTTGGACTAAGTGACCTACATGGTCTCTTCCAGTTCTGTTAATCTGTTAAATATATATCAATTGCTAAGTAGCTGAATTTTGGTCTGACATTTGTAAGAATGAGGACTGGTTGCAAGTCAGTTTTTTCAGTGCCATTGTAACTTGAGCAGTCACTAAATGAATGGTTGTAAGTTAAGGACTACCTGTATTCCACAGATCTACCTAAGCATTCCTAATTTTAACTTTCCCATAGGTGGCCTTTAAAGAAAATCAACATCAAATGTTTTACCACTGGTACTTGAAGCCCACAAGATTGATGAAGATTTATCCTAACCTAGATCCAAAATGTTGGAAATGCAGACAAAAACAAGATACTTTATATCACACATGGTGGTTATGCCTGAAGCAAAAAAATACTGGAAGAAAATACAAAAATGGACACAGGTTTTAATTGGAAACTGGATAGAATTTACCCAGGAATTATTCCTACTAGGGATAATTAAAGGTAAATATAATAAAAGGATAAAATATTTGATACTACAGTACATATAACAACAGCAGCCAGAATAGTCTGCGCAATGTTCCTTCTTTCTTGTGTATGGTAGGTTTCCGGATCATTAGGTTTTTTTTTTTATACTCACACACCTTTACACATGTGATGACTATAGAATTAAAAAGAAAAGAAGATTCTGAATTCTTTGCAATATGGGAAAAATGGTATGACTGGATAAAGGAAAGAAATAAAAAAAAGAAAATGTATTATATAATTGTAAAAAGTATAGAAACAGAATGTATAGATAATATTGATATGGAATGTAGTTGTATAAAAATGTCACAGTACTGTTTATTATTGATTGAGATATGTAAAAAAGAAAAATCAACAAAACTAATTAAAAATGATAATTTTAACTTTTCCAAATAATAGGATCCTAGAAAATAAAATATTTTCATTGCCTCGGCACAGCCCTTTAAACATTCTCCAGTAAATCAAATCCATTAGTTTGTTGTTCTCAGCAACATTTGTTTCTTTCTTTGCAGCAACGTGAGAAATTCTTTCCAAACCTTTGTTGATTCTTGATCTGGTGCATTCAGCGGCTAGTGGGAGAGGAGACATTTATCAAACTGGGCTCAAAACACACTCCCTAGCAATCCCAATTAAGTTACAGCACAATGCGTCCTTTTCCTTTTGAACTATCTAAATCTGGAAAGAGAAACACTCAGCCCACAGATGGGGGAGAGCCAGCGAAATCTGGCAGCTCTAAAGTATAATGAAAGCACCTTAACAACATATGGATACCGCAGAGCCAAAGGCGTTCCCTTTTCATGTTCTTGTCCCCTACTTTTTCTTTCCAAAGCATTGTTAAATATGTTTAAATAGAAGTGATAATGACATTACACATCAATTCATTTACTCCAAAGGTTAAAAAACACTGCTTAATGAACTGATATCAACAAAAGTCAGCTGGAAAGAAATCTTTACCCCTGGAGTAGACAACTATTACAATCTGCAGACTTCAACTCCCCAAAATCCTAAGTCACAGCCATGGGGTCATAGTTACAGGGGTGGGCAGTATGCAGGCTTGGGAATTCTGGGAGTTGAAGTCCACAGACAGTAAAGGGGCCATAATTGCCCACCCCTGCTTTACATCATTAATATTGTAATAGCAGGCAGGCAGTTTCTCAGGTAACCTTGTAACCTCAGCTTTGTCTTTACTGTCAGTGCTAGGCCCTGGATGCACTGAAGAAGTGAAAGTAGACATCATTTTCTTTCCCTTTCTGATTGAGGATCGTAAGCTGTTTCAGAATGCCACACTGTTGCTAGGTTGTTCTAGAATGGGGATTCGGCCCACAGGGTACTTAGATCTGGCCCGCGGGGGCCACACTGGAAACAGTGAAGGTGTCACGGTTCCAAGGTCCCACGGTGTCTCTGCCAGCAAAAATGGAGATTGAGAGGGCCACACATGCGGGGGGGGGTTTCTAGGTTTTTTGCTTGCAGAGCGTTGCAGGAGGGCATCTCAGCAGAAAGCAGAGCTCGGGAGCTCCCCCCGACATGAGTGACTTCGATTTGGCCATACCCATTCTGGCCATGCTCCCCAAGCCCCCTGAGGTCAAACACAACCCTGAGCGGCCCTTGATGAAATCGGGTTTGACACACCTGCTCTAGAACAAAACCATTATCTCAATGTAGATAATCCTCGACTTACAACAATTCATTTAGTGACCACTCAAAGTTACAACTACATTGAAAAAAAAAAAAGATCTATGACTTGTTCTTGCACTTATGAATTTCATAGCCTTCCTGTCATTCATGTGATCTAAACTGTGGTGCTTGGCGACCAGTATGTATTTCCAATAGTTGCAGCATCCTGGAGTCACGTAATTACCATTTGCCCTCTTCCCACTGGCTTTCAAAAAGCAACCACAATAACAGAAGCTGGATTCACTTAATGACCATGTGATGCACTGAACAACTTTGTCCCCCCTTCCCAAAAGGCTGTAAAATTGGGTGCAAGTCCCTTAACAATTACCTGGCTTAACAGTGAAAATTCTGGTTCCTATTATGGTCACAAGTTAAGGACTTCCTCTACTTTCTCAACTACTCTATTCTGCTAAATTGGAGGTTATCAGGGTGATACAAATCGGGTACAAGGAAGGGAAAGAGGAAGAGGCACACTCTGTAAGGCATCAAAATATACTTAAAACAGTTTTCACTACAAAAATTCCACATTTGGTGTTTTTATTCTTGAACATAGGCTAATAAAAGTTCACTTTCCTTGGGTGTGCAACCTTAGCATAACATTTAACAGATGTGTGGGAGGGGATTATCTAAATATGTTATGACTTAGTCCTCCAGATTCAGGACTAGAAGATACAGAAATGGAAGAAAAGTATTGGAAGAATAATATTAAAAATTTCAAGATGTCTCCACTTTTATATCAGTCTCAATCTTCTCAAGTAAAAACTTTTCTTCTTCCATTGAGGACTCAATCTTCTCAAGTAAAAACATTTTCTTCTTCCACTTTTCTCCTTTTAAGTACAATCTATGTACTGTACAGAGTCAGGCACTTATAATATTAACTTCTGGGTTAACTGTTCAAAAATATATTTTAGTCTATCCAATATTAAAATATGTTGCTTCATTTGCAAGTCAAGTTTGAGTGTTCTTTTCCTTTAATTAAAATATTTAGCTCTTTCTAGTTCCCTCTAGTGTCCAGATTTTTAATGTTTTATGTCATTATGCTTTTTTAAATGAAATAAAATAAAATAAAAGAATTTCCTAAAGAAAATATTCTTTATAATTAATTCCAAAACCCTATTTCAGATTTATACGGATCCTTAGTCTTATGACTTTCTAAAATCCAGATTTTCAATTATTCGTTTGCTATTTATTACAAAAAATATTTTAAATCCTTAAATTTGTCTAAACTAAAGAAGTTTTAATTAAGGATTGAAAGAAATTCACCTGGTGTTTTCAGTTTTGCTATTTCAGGTGGCCCATGCGCCGGATGCATCATGTCTGGGCCACACCCACGCCTACTCTACCTCCGCGAAGAGAAAAAAGTCACAAGACGTCACATTACGGCAACATGACACCGTGAGTTTGACGCCCATGATCTAAAGATTCCTAGTAGCTGAAAAGCAAAAGCAATTTCCAAAGGTGATTAGAAAAGGAAGTAGAGAAACTTCATGTCCTTTCAAAGGAGCCCACTATAGCTTGAGCTCACCTCAACACCCTGAGCTCCCACACCCCAAAGATCCATTTTGCAGTTTCCGCATGAAGAGCAACTGTCTGCAGCAGTAGTAGGATTCAAATACTTTTACCACTGGTTCGGTGGGTGTGGATTGGTGGGTGCGTTTTGTGCGCGTGTACACACTTTGTGTGCATGTGTGCACCAAACACACACTTTGCGCAGGTGCAGAGGTGTTCTAACTCACCTCCTGTCAGCCTTCAAGATCTCCTACTATCGCTTTGCATCTTTCGGCTGTCATAAGAAACGGGGGAGAGGGGAGGAAGGGATAAGTCTGGGAAGTGAGCTGGAGGTGTTACATTTTTCTGTTGTTAAATGAAGGGAGGAAGCAACAATAGAGTTAGGGTTTCTATTTCTCGCTAAGCTTTCTTTTCTCTGCGCAACTGCAAGCCGTTATCAAAGTATGCAACCAGTTATCAACCCGTTATCAGACAGAGGCCTCATCATCACCTGAAGATGCCCACATGATATATCAACTTCTAATTGGAAGTTTCATACTAACTATTGGGCGGTGGAACAGTTCCACCTCACTTTTGTATATGTGAATTACGCGCCTAATTTCTCAGATCAGAATTCTCTAGTATGCTACCACTTCACTTCAGTAAAAGATAACTTTTCTCTAACTTAAAGAGTCTAAGTATTTCTTTCTTGGATTTTGAATGGAGCACCGCCTGACACCTCCTGCAAGCCTGCACTCTCCCAGTTACTTCAGCAGCTGCCGCGCGGCACTCTGCTGAGCCGCGCAAAGCAACTGTACTTCAAATTCAGAGCATAAATGTGATTATGGAAGCCCAGGAGGGCAAGTGGGCCCAATAGCAGAGCGGTAGAGAGAACCAGTTCAGTCTCTGCTGCTCATCGCTGCTACCAGCTCGGCAGAACTGGGCCGAATATCATCATTGGTCTGGAGCATTTGTGGGTGATCTCAAATCCTCTCTTTGTCCAGAGACGTATTACTAAAATAATTGGACTACTTACTGGCTCTTCATTCTGCAGCAATTGTCAACTTTGCTTTTAATAGAGTTGTCCTCAGTCCATCATTTATTCCCCAGAAATCCAGAGTAAGAAAGTTTTTTTCAAATGGGGTGTGGTGTTAATGAATCCATTCTGTGTTGTTCTAAGTTTCACTCCCTACAGTATTACCTCTATAGTAATAGCTTTAAGGAATTGATTTTCTAAAGTATTTCAATCATTTTAAAGGCAAAATTGCTTCCATTGCAAGATGGGAATCATATTCATCATTCTTCTTGTCCACTTCTCTGAGGAGAAAATTATTGAATTAATATGCTCACAGAGCAACAGGCTTAGTTTGGAACAATGTAATAAATAGATGCTGCTTAAAGCAACTGGGAGCCTTCTTAATCTGTCCTTCTCATCACTCTTAGCTAATTTTCCTATCAAAATAATGGCCTGCATGAAATATGAGTTATTGGCTCCTCCCCTCCCCCATATTTTAGACGGAATGGTGATGAAGTGACAAGCAATGGCACAGTTTTTACTCACCAGCTTTCAAGTAAATGCCACATTAGCATTGGTAACAGATTCACTCCAGGAAGAGAAAGGGAAAAGAGAAAAACTTAGAAGGCAGATCAAAACAAACAAATATGTGAGATAGAAGAGTCACTACTCATTCATAAGTGCACTAAGATAATAAAAATGAATAACGCATATAAAATTTACCCAGGGAAAAGGGATTCTAATTGGTTTCATGGTGGGATTGATTGTCTGATACAGTCTTCAATCTTCAACTTGCACTTTCTGATGCAGGATCCAATTTGGGTTAATCACTGGGACCAGAAGGTTAGTCTTCCAATCTTTTGGACTTGTGCTGGAGCCCATTCTCAGAGAACTTCTCTCTCTCTAGAATGTCTAATAAAGTAAACTTCCCAAAAGTTAAAGAGAGCTAGACATGTTGAGGGAAAGACCTGCTGACAATACCCCAGTTTCTGCACTTCAGCCCTCCCAACAGGGTATTCACATGGTATGGCCAAAAAGTTCAAGATGATGCATACAATTACAGGACTGATGCTTGATCTGTGATGCACATAAAAAAACAAAGTTTTTTGATCATACCACTGCAGTCACCATCTTCAGTTTTTATATTTTTTTGATGATGCTATCCCTGTATCCAGAATAAAAACTCCTCCAAATGCTGATCATAAAGAATAAAGTATTAACTCTAACATTTGATCACGGTCTCTTGCAATATCTATTCTCTATTGCTTCAGAAGAAAACTGGCACATCTTCTAAGAGGGACCACTTTTTAGTAATAATGGATATTACACAACAAAACAGGATTGTATGTAATATGCTGGATTTTTTTTAAAAAAAGCCTGCAACAATTCTCAAGTTGAACTGATGATCGCTTCATGGTCATATTTATCAAACTGTCTAGACAACAGTATAGAAAAGTGAACCATTGCTATCTTTTTCAACTTCTCTGTGTAGTCTATAGCTTCAGAATTTCTTGGTGATGTCCCATCCAAGTGTGAACTAGACCTGACCTTGCTTAGCTTTTTCAAGATCATCCAAAGTCAGTGAAGAAATGCGCTTGCTAGGGACAACCAAGTATGGATTTGATTTTGCAACATCATTTTTTGTTTTTCTTGTCCTTTCATACCCCATATCAAACTTATTGTTTTTTTACAACATAGATACTTAGGCATTACACACACAAAAGACAGCAGAAGACATACATTTGCATCAAATGTCGATAAGTAGATTTCATACAGGCATTCTCATTTGGAAAAACCTATCATCTGTTTAATTGGAATCCAACATCTGTGCTTCCATTGGCAGAGTTTGTTTCAAAAGAATAATTCAGCATATTGCAGAATTATATGAGAACAACAATTTTTGTTCCTCAAAAAATTATGAATGAAAGAAACACAAAGGGAAAAAACAGTCCAACCTATCAAAAATAGCACCAAAAAACAAACAAACCACAACCCAGATTAGGAACACAAATTAAAATAGGGAAGAACATTGTAAGTGAGCACTTGTCTACCCTAGATGAGTTCAAATCACCAGGACCAGAATGGATTAAACACAAGGTTCTGAAAGAGCTGGCAGACGAGATCTCAGAACCACTGAACTATATCTTTCAAAGATCCTGGGGAACTGCCAGAGGACTGGAAAAGGGCTGATGTAGTTCCCATCTTCAAAAAAGGAAAAAAATAGACCCAAGAAACTACAGACCTATCTGCCTGACCTCAACACCAGGGAAGATTCTAGAAAAGATAATTAAGCAACGAATCAATGAACACCTAGAAGCAAACAAAGTAATAACCAAAAGCCAACATGGGTTTGTCAAAAACAGATAATCTCAGACTTGGATTCTTTGACAAAGTGACAAAATTAATTGACCAGAGGAATGCTGTGGATATAATTTACTTAGACTTCGGTAAGACATTTAATAAAGTAGACCAAACCTACTACTTAATAGAACAGAAAAATATGGATTAGACAGCATCACCACCAGATGGATTCATAACTGGCTGACCAACTGCACTCAATGCATAATCCTCAATGGGACTACATCTACGTGGAGGAAAGTATGCAGTGGGATTTGGGCCTGTATCCTTCAACATCTTCATCGATGATTTGGACAAGGTAGATGGGGAACTCATCAAATTTGCAGACAATACCACGCTAATAGGAATAGCCAACACTCCAGAAGATAGGCTTAAGATACAGAAGAATCTTGACAGACTTAAACATCGGGCGCTCTTGAACAAAATAAAATTCAATAGTGAAAAAAGTAAGGTTAGGCATTAGGCAAGAAAAACAAAATACGCAGTATATCTGGTACCTTGCTCAGTAGTACTAACTGTGAGAGAGATCTTGGAGTCCAACTGGACAATCATTTAAATATGAGTCAGTAGTGTGCAGCAGCTGCCCAAAAGCCAACACAATTCTAGGTTGCATAAGTGGAGGGACAGAATGAAGATCACATGAAGTGATCTTAATACCACTTTATAATGCTTGGTAAGACCACACGTGGAATACTGCATCCAGTTTTGGTCGCCACAATGTAAAGAAGATGTTGAGATTCTAGAAAGAGTGCAGAGGAGAGCCACAAAGATCATTAGGGGACTGGAGGCTAAAACATATGAAGAACGGTTGCAGGAACTGGGTATGTCTAGTTTGATGAAAGGACTAGGAATGACATGATAGTCGAGTTCCAATACCTCAGGGGTTGCCACAAAGAAGAGGGAGTCAATCTATTCTCTAAAGCACCTGTGGGGAGGACAAGAAGCAATGGGTAGAAACTCATCAAGGAGAGAAGCAACCTAGAACGAAGGAGAAATTTCCTGACAGAACAATTAATCAGTGGAACAACTTGCCTTCAGAAGTTGTAAATGCTCCACACTGGAAATTTTTAAAATGTTGGATACCATTTGTCTGAAATGATGTAGGGTTTTCTGCCTAAGCAGGGGGTTGGACCAGAAGACCTCCAAGGTCCCTTCCAACTCTGTTATTCTTTATTCTAAGATGGTACTCCTTTTAATGTATGTGGGCAAATGGAATGTTTATTATCCTGGGTTTATTTGGGAAAACCAACAAGCTGAAGGCCAATCATAGCTCTGATGGAATGATGTTCCATAGAGAAGGTGCCATCATCAAGAAGGCATTTTTTTATTGTCCCATCAGATGTACAAATATTTTGCATTGTTATAAGTTTCTTAGAGTGAAAGAGGCTGCCACAAAGAAGGGGTTTGTGTGTCAAGCTATTCTCCAAACTCCAGAAGGCAGGACAAGAAGTAATGGATGGAAACTAAACAAGGAGAGAAGCAACCTAGAATTAGAATTATTTTAAGAGATGGTAGTATGTCATATAGTGAAGTTGTTTTTTGGATGCAAGATGATTCCATCTTGGATACTCCTTGGTACACCCTGAGCTTGGTTCTTTGCTTGCAAGGATATCATTATCGGCACTAATGGGGTTACCTATTGTGTTAATGAAGCATCTGCAAGCAAAAATCCAAGCTCAGAGAGCACAAACGACTTCACCGTTCAACCTGAGCTGCAAAGATTCTTCTCTTGATTCAATTTTGTATGATATTTTAACTCCAGTGCAGAAAGCTGGTTTAGACTAAGATGTAGACTTGCTCTCTATTGATTTATTAAATTTATATGCCATCCATCTCACTGTCCAAAATGATTCTGGGTGGGGTATTGAAGGTGCTGTCGCAGATCTGTTTCGGCTTCACCATTTGCAACTGTACAAAAAGTCCTCAACTTACAACCATTCATTTAGCAACTGTTTGAAGTTATAACATCACTGAAAAAGTAACCTAGGCCCAGTCCTCACTCTTACAACCAATACAGCATCCCCACGTTTTACATGATCAAAATTTAGGCACTTGGCAATCAGCATGTATTTATGATGACTACAGCATGTTGGGGTCCTATGATCCCCATTTGCAACTTTCTCAGCCAGCTTCTGAGGAGCAAAGTCAATGAGAAGGTCAGTGACTGGGCAGTTCATCTGTCATGATTCACTTAACAACCATGGCAAAAATATCATAAAATTAGGCATGACTCACTTAAGAACTGCCTTGTTTAGCAGTAGAAATTCTGGTGCCAATTATGGTCGTAAGGCAAGAGCTACTTGCAATGTAAATTGAGGGTAAGAGTCACCAGAGGTCTGTTCTTCCAATGGCAAATTATATTCTCGGTAATAAATGAAGCAGAAGTAAGCATGGCTTCAGCTGAAGCTGTTTTGCAGGTTGGCAGCCAGAGCCTGAAGTGGAACAATTGAGGAAAGTGTCAATAAAGGTCTTGAATCTGCATCAAACGGCAACAAAGTGGAAACCCCCTCATTAACGCCCCTTCATAAATGTCTCCCATTCTGTTCTGGTTTTGGAGGGTTTACTGCTGAAAAGGAACTAGAACAGGGTTGTCAGAATTTTCTGTGTTGGATTTTTCTCTCTCTCAACATTTCACTGAGTTGGAAAGAATGTAAAATGACAATAAGGTTGTTTGGACAAAGTAACTCCTATGGTGCAGAATTTTTTAAAACTGAAAAGCTTAAATCTATTAGCTCCACTTCTAGTAAGTGATGATCAAAATGTTTCTTTTTGGACAAGCACACAAAATAAAATCAATCTAACTTGTTCCCTGTTGCTATACCTGATTGCTGCCAAGCTGTTTGGAGGCTGAATATATTTAACATCAAATAATAAACTGCCAATCATTTCATTTCATGGGTTTCCTAGTGTTTACATCCATATAGTATTATGAAATATGGTGTCATATCTGAGATTATTGTTGAAATTATGTTGACTGTGACAATGTAAACAGCTTTAATAAAAGGTCTTTTTTTCCCACATTGGCTTCAACACAATGAGTCCAAAGAAAATTGAACAAGATTCTATCAAGTAAAAAATAGAAGATTTTCTGGGAATGTTAAGCATTGCTCTTAAAGTGGAACATTTAACTTGATGCAATAGGCAAAAAAGTGCAGCTTAGTGAAGCAAATCGCACATCCCTAAAATAAATTTTAGATCTACTCAAAATTTAAAGTAATTTGGAACCATATAGTGACACCAAGCTTGTACTACAAACTTTGTTTTATAATTCTGTTGGTAAAGCCAGTTCAGATATAAATTAGTTGCAACAACAAAGATGAGGAGAAGTGGCATGCAGGAGGAAGAGGAAGAGATGGAGAAGGAAGGAGAAGAGGAAGAAGAAAAAAGAGGGAGGTGGAAAGTAGAAATGGGTAGAAAAGGAGGAGGAACGTGAAGGAGGGAAGAAGGGCAAAGGGAAGGAAAGGAGGAGAAGAGAAGGAAGTGGAAAAGGAAGAAGAAGAGGAAGGAGAAAAGAAGATGGTGGCAGGAGATTTGGGGGTCAAATTTCCACACTGTGCCACTGTGTTAAGACAAATTCAGTCAAGCTAATTGGGAAGTGGGAATTATAGCCATTAGTTTAAGGCCCTGTCACACTGGTCGACGGATGCAAAACGTTTGTAAAAAGGACACAGCGGACGAGAAAAATTGTTCGCCATCCGTGTTATCCGCTCTCAAAAACGGGACAAAAATTTGCATAAACCAGGCGGAGCAACAGGAAAGGAACGGACGGGGGGAGGCGATGTAGGTGCGGATTGGAAAGCGGATGCTCCATGGAAGCCTAGCGGATGTGAAGCGGATGAGAGCAGATGGCACATCTGCAGGCTTCCGGGGGAGTGCAGCAAAGAACCGGACGCAGAAACGAAAGAGCGGATGCAGAGCGGATGCCGGACAGGATGAAGGGATGCAGGGTGGAAGCTACAGATGCCTAGCGGATGCGCTCCTACGCGGATGCCTAGCGGCATGCCTAAGCGCGATGTGGCTAGCGTTCACATGCGCATGCAGTGAGGATGCATTGTCATCAGGCCCTGTGGATATAAGGGAAGAGTCTCCAAGCAGTCAACATCAGAGGAAAGACCTGCTCCAGACACAGCTCTCAAGGCCTGCCAGCCTGGCCTGCCGAGCTCACCAACACCCTCAACTGCATTGGGTGACAGAAGAAAAACCTCAGCCATCTGCTGCCAGCCCTGCAAGGGACAGGGCCAACCCCCACCCCCTGGCCATCATTCTGGCTTCTAGTCTGGGTGCTTCTGCAGGCTCCCGGGGCTCGGCTCTTTGGGGCTGGATCTTTCTGCTGATGTCTGCTCTCTGGAGGAGCTGAATGATGATGCTTATAGCGGTGTGCTTCTGACTGGGCTTACTCTGCTGAAGCTGCTTCTCGGCGGTGGTGTCTCTGTGTTGCTTTACTCTTGCTGTCACTGCTCCTTGTGCTGGGGCTTCTCGCTTGTGCTTATCTCATCTCTTTTTTTGCTGGTGCTGCCTCCTGTCGTGCTGAGCTTCTTGCTGGTGCTTTACTCTGCTGGCGAAGGCTACCTCGTCCTGCTGGTCCTGCGTGCTCCTGGTGCTGCTGGTGCTGCATGTGCTTACTCTGCTGCGCTTGATTCCTGCTGGTGTCTCCTGAATCCTGTGGTTCACTGCTGATGCTCCTGGTCCTGCTCCTGGGTGTCTCTGCTGCTGCTGGTGTGGAGGAGCAGCTGCCTTAACGAACTCCAGAAAGGCCCCTCTGATGAGGGCCCATGTGGGTCCTGCCAAACGGGAAGGAAAGGAGGCAGACGCGCGAGAAGCAGGAGAGGAAGAGCAATACACACCATGGAAGATACGACATGAAGATGAGGTGGCTGGAAATGGCTGAGAGAAGAACGAGTATCTATGCAGAGAAGGGACACAGCCTCTATAGGGACACCAAAAGGAAGCAGGACTGCTTGGAGAGAAGAAGGCGAGAGGTCTGGGCTACACACTCGGAGGTTGCTACCTCGGCTGGTGAAACACATATGCGAACACCTGGTACGGGGAGCTTGCACCTCAAGAAATCTGGCCAGGCTGCGGTCAAGCTGACGGACAGAGAGAACTACATCATGGCCAAGTCGCAGCTTCCTGGGGAGGTGAGAATCCGGCCAACTGAGGAGCAAGCCCCCTCTCACAGCCCTTTCTCTTCAGGCAGACCTGCCTGAGAGCCAGTCCTCTTCCGGCAGAGATACTTGTCCACCTCGTCTCTCAGGCAAGGTATTCTGTGGAGCATTGCCACAACGGAGAACCCCCCGACAGCGTGTACTTCCCCAGTGGCGAGTAGTGCGTGGAGGACCCCCTGGGCGCAAGTGGTAGAAAGGAGAATCAGCACTTCCACCTACAGCCCAACACCGCAATACCACCCCCAGCTCCAACCTCCACAGAAAGGCAAGATAGGCCACAACCCATGAAGTTGAGAGCAGAGCCCACACTGTTCCTGCCTAATAGAGACCACCATCAGGAGCAATGTAGATCTCCTTCTCTCAGCTGTGTACACCATTGACTCTTCATACCTCCAACTGCAAGCCCTTCCTCACCGATGTTGAACCTAGACCCTCACAGACTGGCGAACCCAGTACAGGTGGTGAAGGAAGGATCACCGATCCTGAGCTTCACAACCCTCAGACCAGATGACCTAGCTCCCACCAGTCCAAGGTCTGCTCCTCCACCCCAGGTGATGTCACTACCCCATTCCAAGGCTTTCCACAGGCCCTCACCTACCAAGGCTAACGGCTACCAGGAGGTCAAAACGCACAGGCAGCAGGACCCTTCCAGTTGCCAGGCACATGTTTCATTCAGACGCCACCAGTGCCACTGAGTGCCACCGATGCCACCCACCTCACAGGATGCACCAACGCCAGTCCTTTGCACCAGCTGCAGACCAGACAGCCCCACTACAACTGCTCCTGTCCTGCCACCTCATATATCACAGCCAAGCCCGGCCTTCAGTAACAATCTGTCAGTCGATACTGGGGCTAACACCCCATGGCATGCGAGAAGGGCTCTCAACAATCACGGGGCTGAGCCAGCTGTCTGAGAGCTTCCTTCAACACACTGTCCCCTGTTTGTCCTTTGGTGGCCAGAGCACCCCAGGGCGCTTCAGACCAGCACTCCAAGCAGCAGCCACCTCCACGAGCACCTGGACCCTTCACCCCTGAGACTGCGGCACACCTCCGAGTACCAGAAGAGTGCCAGGGACTGTGTGGCTCTGACTGTTGACTTGATTGGACACTTGACTTGGGTCATTTTCTTTTTACAGCTTGCTTATTAAAAGATTATCTTGCTTCACACACTTGCTTCATTATATTTTTCAATAAGTCTTGGTCGTGGAAACTTAGAAATGGTTTAAAGCCTTTGCATGTTTGTGGGATGGGTTAAATAGCAGTGGGATGGGCAGGGATACTCTGGGATTGGGTAAATAGCTGAAGGGAATGGGCAAGGATACACTGTGGGATGGGTTAATGATAGCGAGTGGGATGGGCCAGGGATACCTTTTGGGATGGGTAATAACTGAGGGATGGGCAGGGATACCTGTGGGATGGGCAGAGATACCTTTGGGATGGGTTAAGATAGCAGTGGGATGGGCAGGGATACCTTTGGGATGGGTAATAGCTGAGGGGATGGGCAGGGATACTTGGGAGTGGGCCAGGATAACCTTTGGGATGGGTAATAGCTGTGGGATAGATAAACTCCAGTGCAAAGCATAGTGGACTGTAATGGTCCACCCTCCCAGGTGCCACACCTTTGGCCCTTCATATTATCAATAACAATGTAAGCATTGATCCACACATTTGAACATAAACACAACACTCTTATTAAATGTCCTGTTCATTGTAGGCCCACCCACATACATGGCCCAATCTCATCAGTGTGATGAGACAGGCTGAAGGAAGCATCCAATCATCATCTATCATCCTGTCTTGCCACTCCACTGCTCCAGCTGGGGGTTTTGCACCAGTGTTTCAGGAGGTTTGCGCTGCTTCTTCCCTTCACGTAGGCTCTGCTTGGGGCCTTGCAACATCCAGTGTCTATCAGGTTTTGCCCCTTGCCTCCATTCACCAGGCTTCATGTCCCCATTGCCTTGTTGGAGGTTCACGAGCCTGTTCTACGAGAACTGGATAGCGGGTGCCGCATGAGATTGGTGCAGGATGCAGCAAGCTTCCACGATCCTCCTCACGGTCCTCTGCCGTGCTTGGGCTGCATGGGTGTGAGAAATACCTGGAAACCTGTTGGCCAGGATTGCGAAAGGAGTTTTCCACCACCCGCCTTGCCCTGGATAGCCTGTAGTTTGAAGATCCTCTCTTCATGGGTGAGGGCATCTGGAGGTGTAGGGCTTCATGGAGGTCGGTTCTGAGGGAGAAGGCGTCATCACCCACGATGAAGTAGGGCACATCTTGTGTGTCGTTGGGCAGGGGGGTCTGGATCTGGGAAGCCCCATGATGAGGTTGTGTTCCATCCCTTCCTTGAGGTCACTGGCGTTGTATAACCTGGGCATCTGAAGCTGACCCATTGCCTGAAAGCAATCGATGTACATGAACTTGTAGTCAGCATCACCATGGCCGAAGAGGACGATGCTGAAAGAAGTCCTTGTAGTTGAAATAAAGTGGACCCCGACTTGGCTGGTGCTTTGCAGGCCACGTGCTTGCCCATCTATGGCTCCAACGGTGTGGTGGGAAGTTCCACTTCTGATACCACTGCTCTGCAACTTTCTTCCATCCTTCTTCAGTGGGGGCCACTGGAGGAGCTTTCGATGATGGCCCTGCACACTTCTTCTGACCACAATGCTGATGGTGTTGTGTGGCACCCCTCCAGCCATACTGCATGCTCCTGTAGGTGGTCCCTGAGACCCAGGTGGAGCAGAAGTGAGTGCCACCTTGAGCCCAGGGTCCCAGGCTGGGCCGGAAGTTGGTGCTCTGGTTGATCAACCTGTGTCACCCAGGTTGATCCAAGCAGAAGCACCAACTTCGTCAAACATGAGCAACAACTTCGTCAAACATGGCTGGAGGCATCCTCATGGAAGTTCTGGAATGCACAAGAGTCTTCGTTCTTCAGCTCCACCACAGCTTGTTGTACAGTCTGTACTCTGCTTCTTTCTCCCGATCATTCTTTGGACCCAGACGCTTCTTGGCCGCCTCCTTTTTCCCATAGAACAGTTGAAAGAGCCTGTAGATAGCTTCGCACTGTTGGCAGAATGATGGTGGCTAACAAAAGGATGTGTGTTATCAATCCAATGTGGACATTCAATGGGATGCTGTGGAAGAGCAAGAGCCAGATGAAGGCTGCAGAGGTCTGCACAGCAAGGGGGTGCTGGACTGAAAGTGAGAATCCAGGTGAGTTGCTCCCCCCTTTTTATAGGCAATTATAGGTTTTCCACTAGGTGTCTTTTTTGGCATCTCTAGGCATCCTCTAGACATCCTTAATATCCGAGATAGGTCCCTCTGCAAATGGTTTTTCCGTTTTTTATGCTTTTCTTTGCAAAGCCTGCATCCACTTTCATCCTTTCTCCATCCGTGCTACTAAACGCTGCGTGTCCGTTCCGGTGTCCATTTCGCTTCCCTCCCTGTGTCCGCTTTCTACTGGAGCAGATTTGAGTTGCGCGGATGTGCAGCGGATGCCTAGAGGATAGAGCGGGGACACGTAACGGATGACGACGATTGCAGAACGGATGTTCCCCATAATGTGTTGCGGATGCGAAACGACGCGTTGGAATCCATTTTTCCACTCAAAAGGTTTTGAGCAGTCAAAACTTTTTTGAGTGGATGGAACCTCAAGTCGACGGATGCTGAACGGATAGAGACGATGAAAAATGGACACAGTGGTACAGAACGGATGCAATCGCATTAACAAGCGATGGGGATGGCAAGTGTTTCTCTCCATTTTACATCCTCTTTCCATCCGTTGGTGCAGTGTGACATGGGCTTTACTTTCTTTCCAGAGACTGACACTTTTTATTCCTGGCACCTTGGAGGATCCTTCTTTGGCTCTTCTGCTTGACTTAACTCCACATGTCCCAAAGAGTGTTCTTCCAGTCCTTCACCTCTTTGACATCACTTTGTCTCTCCCACTCCAGCCCCAAGATTTCCAGCTGCCTTCTTCCTCTGTTGCTTAGGTAACCAACTCCCCCCCACCCCACTTCCCACATCTGTTTATACAAGCCATTGGCAATCACTCCAGGGGGAGAGGCAACCTGTGATCCATCCTTGAAAGTGTTTACAGCTAAATCAAGTGAAAGGAAATCAATGGGCTGCTCAAGAATTTGAAGCTATGTTGAGAAGAACATGGAAATCTCTCTTTGAATTATTATTCACAATATAAGAAACCTCTGCAACCTTAAACTTTCAAAGAGCCATTTGGACCCATTTCCCACAGAAAAGAAAACACCGGGAGTCTCAAAACCTGGGTGGGCATGGTCAACTCAACATCACTCCCACCCAATCACATGACACCCCCTGCCATGCCTACCCATGTTTTGTGGTTCCTGGTGTTTTCTGTGGGAAATGGCTCTCTCTCTCTCTCTCTCTCTCTCTCTCTCTCTCTCTCTCTCTGTCCCCTCCCTCCTTCTCATTTCTGTTTTTTGTGTTTTACCTTCTCAGGCCAGGGGAGGAGTGACTGGGAGGGGAGGGCAAGAGGCAGGGCCAGCCAGTGGTGGGATCACCCAAGAGGAAGCCACAGCAGAGGGCCCAAAGAGCTGCATGCAGCTTCAGAGATACGGGTTGTTGATACCCAATTTAGATTTTATAAATAAAGCACTTTAATAAATATTGATCTGATCAGTTAGTGCTTTTTCTTCATTACTTTTATCTGATTTTGTTCCTATATTTTTAATTTATTGGGAAAGATGAGTTGCTTTTTCCCTTTAGCTCTTGATTGCAAAACATGTCTGCAAGAGCAGATAAATTTTAGAGTTGATCAATAACCAGTAGTACTAAAGCCTACTGTGATATTTAGAGACATTTACCTGGTAGAAATGTAAGGACTATCTCTTTGTCAGATGTGGCATTCAAGGGAACTTTCAAAATGCCATTAAAACAGCCCAATAAAAAATAATGCAGCAGATCAAATTGAAAAATATACTCTTTTCCACAAAGGACAATAAATACAACCGTTGCATAGCTACCAACCAAAGACCAATGCTTTTTCTTCCTACCAACACATCAGTCAAATGAATGTATACATAAAGTGCCCAAGTACACAGGCTTGGCTGCCAGTTCAGATATCGTAAATGAGGGTAAGTAAACATTTTTTAAAAGGTATTTCGATTATTGGGGAGTAGGGGCAGGATGTGTCAACAGCATTTTCGTGGTCTACTAATTACTTTATCAAAGAACGAAATAATAGTCTGTTTTTAGCAAACCAATAACTTCTATTTGTTTCTAGAGGTTGGCAGATCTGTTTTTCGATTATCTTTTCCAGTATCTTCCAATCTATTGATGTTAGGCTGATTGATCTGTAGTTTCCTGGATCTGTTTTTTCCCCCTTTTTGAAGGGAGTGTATATAATATATACACTATTAGCTTTGCTGTTTTTTTGAATTCACTGGTTCTATGTGTATTCTAAAGAACTGGTTTCACTTCATTGGTGGTCTGACGGTGATTTGATTGTGTCTGATTATCAGGACTGTGAGTGAGTAACCTTAAGCTGAAGCTCAAAGAAAGTGGAACAGATACATCAAAACATCCTATTCTGATTTCCAAAATATGTTCCTTGCTAATATCTATTCAGCCACATCCTTCCAGGAGATCATGAAGAAGACACTAGAATACACTGAAAAGTTTAAGCCAGTGTTTAGAATGGATGGTACAATAAACAAAACCAGGAGCAAATGAATCTATTTGGACTATAAATAAATACAATATGCTCACACTGGCCTGACATTAGCATGGTATTCATACTTGCCTCCAGTAGAAGTAGCTCATATTTCATTGATGAAGCTATTACAAGACAAACAAATCTTGTTTTCCACAGGTCCTGTGAGTTCAGGATGAGTCATCCATGCAATGCAGGCAATTAATGAGATTTTTCATTATTATTATTAAAAATCCTAATCAAGGACAAGTTCAAAGAGCAGCAGGAATAGTGGGACTGCTAATTAGGAGCCAAACCCCGAAGGAGGGATTATTAACTAATTAAATAAAGAGATGGATTGAGAACCCAAATACATTGTTGTGTGTACAGTAAATTGTTGAGACTACTCTTATTTTTTTAATTTATTTATTTATTTTTGTCAATTGCTTACAAAATAATAGGTATAAGTAAAACATAGTTATGAATACATGGATACATATAAGAAAAAAAAAATAAAATAAAAGAAACAATAGGACAGGGACGATAGACACATTATTGAGCTTATGCATGCCCCCAACAGACCTCTTAGGAAAGGGGTGAGGTCAATAGTAGACAGTCTAAGGTTAAAGTTTTTGGGGAGAAACTGTCAGAGTCAGGTAGAGTAATTCAAACATTGGACAAACAACCAATTCGACCGTTTTGCTGAAGTCGTATTTCCTATAATCAAGTTTGGTGCAATTAACCTTGAGTTTGTACCTATTGTTGCTCTTGTGTTTGTTATAGTTGGAACTGAAGTATTCATGACAGGTAGGACATTGCAATAGTATGATTTTAATATACTATACTTAGATCAGACCAAAAAGGCGGCATAGTTCTAGGTTTCTGGGTCTAGAATTTTCAAGTCTGGTGGCATAAGGTATTCTGCAACAAGTAGAGGAGTGGAAACTCTTCTTGTGAAATATTTCTGGATTTTCTCAACTGTGTTAATATCAGATACCTAATGTGGATTTCCAGGACTGATGAGCTGTATTCGAGTTTGGTCTAGCAAATGTTTTGTATGCTCCAGTTAGTAGGTAAATTACCAGAGAAAAAGCTACGTAAAATTAGGTAACAACTCTTAACCCTTTTTGGTTATGTAAGTTTACACTAGGCTCTAGCAACTAGGTCATTAGAGATGAGTACTCCCAAGATCCTTGAACAGAGTTTGGATCATCAACAAGGTCTTGACTATTCAGCCTGTATTTATTTTCTGATTTTTTTTGGCCAATATGTAGGACAGAGCATTTATTTGTTGAGATTTAAAGGTGCCATTTTTTTTGACCATTCTGATACATCGTCAAGGTCTTTTTGAAGGGTAGCAGTTTTGTCTATAGTTTTGAATAGCTTTTTACATCATCAGTAAAGAGAACGCAGTTTGCTCTTAATATGATCACAGAGGTCATTTTATGAAGAATATGAAAAGATTGGTCCCTAGAACAATGCCTTGGGGACACCCCTGTTGACAGGTAGAGAATTTTGATAGGATGCTCCCAATTTTGAACTATTTGTTGTCTGTTTGACAGATGCTTCTATCCAGTTATGCAGGTGTCCAGAGATACTGTAACATTTTAGTTTTAGGAGTAGTTTGTCGTGTACCACTGAATAAAGGCTTTCCAGAAATCTATGTAAGATTCGTCTATTGCTTTGCCCTGATCGAGTTTGTGTAGTCCATACGTTTTTTTGCAGTGTAAGAGTTGCAGATTACATGAATAGTTTTTTCTGAAATCAAAATTGTTTATTAGAGAAGTAAGGTTGTTCTGTCTCTAAGTGGAGGATAATGGATTGGTTAATAATTGAATTCCATGACTTTACAGGTGATGCACATAAGAGATTGGTCCTGTAATTTTCAGCTAGGCTGGAGTTTTCCCTTTTTGAAGATGGGATGACCGTGGCTTGTGACCATAGTTTTGGCAAAGTAGCGTGTCCTGAAAGATTTTCAAAAGATTATGCTTAGAGGTTCGGCTATGGCAGTGGGATATGCTTTTTTTTAAGAAGAAGGCAAATATTCCATCCGGTCCAATAGATAGAGATGGTTTTTAGATTGCATAGTGCTTTTTTTCAGCATTGTCTTTGTAAAAATCAATGTGTATTAGATCATTGTAGTTGGTCTGTGGTTCGAGCAGGAAATACTGGGCATGATCCATTGCTGTTACAAAATACTGAGCCAAAGAATGTGCTAAAGAGGTTGGCTTTAATAGTGTCACCATTTGCAGTCTTTAGATTCTTTAGGGATGGGGATGGACCTTGAGTCTTTTAGTTGTTTGTTTACAAAATTGTAGAAAGTGTGGGTGGAATTGGTTACGTAGGTTTCTTCTTGTTTTTAAATGTGCTAATTGGTGCAATTCAGTCTTTTATCGATGGCATAAATTTTTATATCGGCTTTTTAAAAGTTGGTAAACGTGACCAGATTTGTTTTTCCCACCAAAGTGACTTCTTTTGGGAATTGAAGCTTCCTTATTGTTATGAATAATTTTGTTTTTTTCTGGTTTTGGGGAAGTTGTTTAATGGGTACATATAGTTTGGATGACTCTTTTAACTTCAAGTAAAAATATGTTGTAATATGGTCCCTTTTTTACAGTATTTCCATTCAGAGAATAGAAAATTGCCAATAAAGGATGAGAAGATCGTTGTTTTATAAGATCATAGTTGCCTTTTTTGAAGTTATGGTTGGGATTCCATCACTGTGATTGATTTTTTTGTGTGAAACCGTATGTTTGAGGACAAAAGTCAATCAATGTTGTGGTTGCTGTTGGAAAAGGGTTCTTTAATTTGTAATTATGTAACATGAATTAAACTATTGCAGAAGATGAGAATCGAGGTCAGTTGTTAAGTCTAGTATTGTTGGTTGTTAGTTGTTCTAGTCCCAGATTTGTTACTGGCATTGTAGAAAGTTTGCATGTGTGGGTTTCAGTTGTACATTCGTTAAGGGTCGTTAATTGAGGTGGATTAAAGTCACCAAGAAAGATAAAAGCATGTGGGCAGGATACTACCCATGTTAGAAGTGTATTTAGTTGTTTGCATTTCGATGTCATAATCAGGGGGTCTGTAACCATAAGTACAGAACTGAAAATGTGATACCTTAAAGGACAGTTCACAGATGATTGTCTCAGGATAGCAAGCTCCTGCGGGTAATTGGATGTTTTTTAGATGTAGGGACCTTTTTATAGAAATAGCAACACCACCTCCTTATGGATTTCATGATCTGATCGGTAAACATGAGTCTCTTACTAGGTATGGAGTCAGGGAGAGATACGTTGAGCCATGTTTCAACAGACAATATGTCAATTTAGTCATATTATAAGAGGAGATTCAGGTATTTTATTTGCAAGCCTTCTGCATTGACGTTAGCTTGCATTTAAGACGCAGTTGTGGTTTGGAATAGAAGTAGTTGGGGGTGGGTGTGCCTAGTTTTGAGTGATGTTGATGGAATGGGGTGGGGTTGGATGTGGAGTTGTGGATGTGTGACCTTCTTTTGATGCAATTATTCTGCAGTCAATGTATAGTCCCTTTTCTCCATTGTCTAGACGGGTTTTTGAGTTCTATACGAGTTTCACCAGGAGTAGGATTCTTTGCAGTAATGGTAAGTGTGGTCTTGACAAAGTTTTTTGTGATTGGATTGGTTTGGCAAATGGTAATTTATTGTATGAATGAAATATGGCGTTTGCTGGACTCATTTTTTGCATACAACTCCACAAAATCTGGCCACAGAGCTGTCATTTGTATTTTGCACCAAAGGGCCATCTCTGGTTATTTTTCAATGCATATCTTCAGAGAGATGTTTTGTTGTATTAGAATTGCCTTTTATGATATCATAAACTTTGGTGATATCATAAACTTTGGTGATTCGTTGGTGTCCTTTGAGACCAAATAAGATGGCATTTGGACGATTCTGTTTCATGTTCAATGATGTCTCTGATGAGTAAGGAGATATTATTTGGTGGAATTATTTGACAGGAGATAGTAATTTTTGTGGCTGTGGTTCTGGTGGCTATTTTTGGTTGTTGAAATTGTAGTTGAGGACTGGTTGTGGTTGTTTTGTGGAATGGATTTTGAGCATGATAAGGGTACTCACTTTATCTTGTGTATTTTTTTTTTCAAGAGAGCTTAGGCTTGCTTGTATGTTTGTTTTAAACGATGTTGGCTAAGCGTTCTTCTGTTAAGTGAATGAGTGATTCCTATCTTTCCAACCTCTGGGCCAGGTAGGGTGCTCAGTTGTTTAGCTTAGGAAGAACATGATGGACATAGATAAAATAAGTATCTGAAACTTTTAATCATATCAGCTAGGTTTTGTTTGCTTTAAGCAGCAGGGTGGCTAGATATCGCATAGGCAGCATTTGATGTAAATTTCACTTTCAATAAATGGTTTCAAGACACCTGAAACATGTGCCGGAGTCTGTGAGGTCATTTGGTAGAGATATTTCTTTATGTTTTGCTTTTGGAGTTTTTTGGCTGGCATGGTCAACGGCAATAGTAGCAGTAATAAAATACAATAGCTAGTTAATGTGATAGATAGACAGTTACTTAATGAATGTTGTAATTAATAATACGTTAATGTATATGTTAGAGAACAAATCAAAAAGTTACTTAATTACTAAAATCAATCAATCAATGCATTGGTTAATCAAATCACTGTAATCAATAATTTTGGCTCAGCAACCAAACAGCCTAATTTATTATAGTAATTAACTCATAATTTGTAATTACTGGCAATTAAATCACTAATCAAACTGGTTTTACTATCAAGATCTTCAGTATTACACTATTGTACCAAACACTCAATCATACTAATCAATAAAACATAAATCAATTAATCATTTGATACAAATTAATTAATTTACAAGAAAACTGATTTTATGAGATAATGGAAGTAGTATTTGAGATCTGCTGGATCTGAGAAAAAATGAAAGGAGAAAATTTGACAAATCATCAGCAGAAAAATGCATCTGAGTGTCCTTATGAGAAATGTTTCATACCCTGGTATCCAAGCTGTTTCGGTCTGGAGGTTATAAAAGTATAATTCATTAAAACCAATAATCGCTAGTGTTCACAAACTGAAAGGACAGATAAGGCACCCCAAACTACACGCTAGCTAACGTAGCAAAAAAATGAAGGACAGATAATTGACCCAATAACAGTGGGTAGTCTGAGCTATGCATCCTTTTGAAGCTTAATCTCTTTTAAGCCATCCACATACATCCAAATTATGAAGAAGAGAAAAGGAGGCTCCGCAATAAAGAATATTTGTTGCTCAGGTAGAAATGAGGGGCTCCCTCTCTGGCTAGAGTTCTTTTCTGTCGGTGATAGAAGATAAAAAAGCTAAAGGACAGAGATCAGGTTTTTTTTAAAGAAAGCAAATTTATAGTGGTATAAACATTGAAATAAATAGAATATAATAGCATCTTTATTGGCCAGTGTAATTGGACCTCACAAGGATTTGTCTTGGTTGCAATACTCTCAGTGTACATAAAGGAGAAAAGATACATTTGTAAGAGTCAAGAATCATAAGCTCAACACTTAATGATAATCATAGGACACAATACGCAATTCAAACATAATACTAGGAAACTGTTCTGTAGCAATAACGGCTTCAAATAATGCATTCCGATTGGCTACTAAGAACGAAAAGGGATTGGATTCCTTTTGAACAATCCGCTGCAGCCGCAGGGAAGGCGGCAAAACTCACACAACTGTCATTGGCTGCAAGCCGGCCGGGAAAAAGTATAAAAAAGACCGGCCGCGCTTGAGCGAATGCCTATCTACATCCTGGCCTTACAATAAAGACTTTGCTGTTGGAACCCGTCTACCTCGGTGATTTTTTTCCGGACAAACACTGGCGACGAGGATTGGATTGTCCTGAACGCGAGACCGAGCACGGCGGTGAGAGAAATTCCACGACGCACAACAGAATGGCTGGAAACAACGACCGCCCGCACTTTTAATCCCCAACGAGAAAGACTGGGATTCGTATGCAGACCGCTTCAGATGTACCTGGAGAGCAATGAGATGAAGACATCTCCGAACAACGCAAAAGAGGCGCGTTTTTCCTAACGCATCTGCGACGACTTTTCACAAATGGCAAAAAGCCCTGGCGAAGGCCCCGAGACGTTAAACAACTAACCTGGTCGAACTCCAGAAACTACTGAAAAACGCCTACGCAACCAACGTGTCAAACCCATAAGACGGCACGAATTCTTACCGCGAAGGACCAGAAGAAGTGCGAGGCGGTAGCCGATTTTGTGGCCGCCCTCCAGACAGATAGGGGGAGAGTTGCGAATCTTAATCTCGACGGGCCATGAAGACCGCGACGTAATTTTGGGACAAGTGATTCAACGGCGCAAGTAAGGCTACTGAACAAGCCGAAGATAACCTTAGTTGAGGCACATGGGAAGCCACATGCCGCTGAAGCCGCGAAAAAGTCCGGCCGTTGCCATGAGACAGATGAACACAAGCAGGGAACGAACAAAAACCCGGCCACGCAGAAGGAAACAATCTCCCGTACCAACCCACCACGAAGACTATGGCGAGACGTCACGGAGTCAGACGAATGGAGACACGACGAGGTCCACGCCGCATGCCGGAAAGAAAGAGCGCGAAACAGAAATTTTGGCGGGAATGCGCTGGCTTGCGGAGGAAGTCACCCGAGAGCGGAAATGTCAGGTTTCTCGATGCCACTCAAGAAGTGCAAGAAGAGGGCACAATCGAGAAAGTCTGCAGAAACCCGAAAAAACTACGCCCGACGAGACGCGCCATTCCCCCACAACGAGCCGAGCCCCGGCGAGCGGAGAGAAAGTGGTGCCGAAACAAGCAAACCGCAAACAGAGAGAATACACATCAAACTGTTACAATAGGCGAGCCGCTAAGACGGAAAGCGGAAAGAAAGTCACGTAACAGTAAAAATTGAAAAAAGCCCTGCGAAATGAGGTGGACTCGGGATCTTTCCTGTCCATGGTCCCTCATGGAACACCATAAAACACTAGTCCCTGACATCCGACCGAACAGAAACTAAAAAAAGCAGCGGCGTAACACTCAGGGACTACCAGGGAAAATCCGAATCCCGGTAGTTGGCATGGCCAATTCAAAGTCTCGTACAACAGCATGTTGAGGTACTTCCGCTGACCAATAGTCGACCGAGACAGGCCGAGCCTCCTGGCATCGAATGGTTCGCGCTTTGGGGCACGGATGACCGGGAATAGACCGAGTGAGCACAACCGACTGGGAGGAAGACCTAATCCGGGAATTCGCAAGACGTGTTCGCCGGCTCACTGGGCAAGTACCGGGGAAACCCTATTTTCTTCAGATCTAGACCACAAGTACCCCTAAAAAGACCTAAAAGCCCGCGGCGATTCCGTTGCCTCAAAGCAAGATCGAGGAACAGCTAATAAATTAAGTAGCCCAGGGGGTGCTAGAGCCTGTTAGACATGCCAAATGGGGAAACGCCGGATAGTCACACCTATTAAGCTGAATGGGTCCAATCCCGAATCTGTGGTGCATACAGCGACCCTGAACCACAGCAACTACAACAGAGCGTATACCCGGTGCAGTAGTCCAGCATTTGCTACAGTTCCCTGGGGGGATGGAAAATTTTCGCGCAAACTCGACCTGGCACAGCATACCAACAGACTCCAGCTAGAAACCCCGAAACAGAGGCGGAGGCAACAGACTATAGTTACACACAAAGGGCATTTCAGATGTAAAGAGACTCCCAATTTGGAGTCAGTGTGGCACCAGGCGTTTTTCAAAGCCATGGAACGCCTCTAAACGGCATACAAGGAGTCGTACCGTACTTCGACGACGTCCTATATCTCAGCAAAAAACGAAAACCTACTCAAACAGAACACTTAAAAAGGTATAAAACCATTTCAGGAAGCTGGACAAACAGTAAAAAAAGAAAAGTGCTGCCTGGCTAAAAAGAGCGTCGAATTCCTGCTATTTTAATAGATGGAGAGGTATACCCCCACCGAAAAGAAAACCAAAGCCATAAATAACGCACCAGAAACCAAAGAAACAAAAGCGAGTTACAGGCATTCTTGGGTCTAAATAAATTTTTACACCCGTGTTCCTACCAAATAAGGCCACAAATACGCAGAACAGACCGCTACACCGGTTACTGACAAAAAAGCAATTTGGATCTTGGGGGCACAAAGAAAGAAAGCCTTTCAACAAATAAAAAGATTGCTAACGCTCGAATACCGTTTCTCATCCAATTCAAGCGACACCTTACCACTGAGAGTGACCTGCGACGCATCACGTTTGGAGTCGGAGCATCCTGAGCACCAACTTCCGGCGAAGAGAGGCGCCCGTCGCATGCTACTCTTCCAACAAAAAATCTGTCAAAAAGCCGAGCGGAACTACCAGCCAACTGGACAAGAGAGGCCTAGCAATTGTCGCTGGGGGTAAAAAACGTTTTCATGAATATCCTGTAACGGGCGGGTTTTTCAAATTGTCACCGACACAAACCGCTACTTGGAATTTGGCGGGAAACAAGCCCATAACCCCCCAAACTCCTGTCCCCGAGAAATGACTAGGTGGGTCGGAGTTCTAGCAGCCTAACTCATACACCCTAAACACCGCCAGGGAAAACAAATTTCCCATGCGGACGCTTTGAGCAGAGCACCATTGCCAGCAAGAAGAAGACCGGCACACGACTGACATGCCCTAACAGATAGAGACCTGCCCCGATCTACCATCTCTGCGAATGATGTCGCCAGAGCCACGCAAAAGACCCACTGACCGCCCGAATTACTTAACCTGGGGTAGGTAGAGGCTGGGCCGGAAAAATCAAAAAACCGAGACTTTAAACTTTCGCACTGCAGAACAAAACTGAACTAATCTATAGAGAAGGGATGTCTACTGGGGTGAGCGGGTAGTTATCCAAACAAATTACAAACCAAGGTTCTGACAGCCTGCATGAGGGACAACCCGGGAATTGTTAAATGAAAAGCCTTGCAAGGAGCATGTCTTCGGTGGCCCAGCAATTGACAATGACAATGATATTGGTCACCGTCGTGCAACAATGCCAGAGAGCCAGCCATCTCCTCCAAAGGCACCTATAAGGGAATAGGAAATCCCAAGGGGCCCATGGCGCGGATCCATATCGATATTTCACGGCCCCACCAAGGGACAACACATTCTGATTGTCGTGGACGCATACTCCAATTGGCTAGAGGTAAAAATTATGCCATCAACGCAAAGAAATGGTAATAAGGGAACAAGACAAACTTTTTGCAACCCCATGGTCCCCCTGCCGGACGGTACCTAGTGTCCGATAACGGACCTCAAGCTAACCAGCCTACTATTCGAACAATACCTAGCCTCCCTGGTATAAGACATGCCCTCACAGCCTCCGGCCCATCCGGCGGCAAACGGTAGGGCTGAAAGAATGGTCAGGTTTACAAGGAGGGCTTAGAAGGATGGACACTGGGGACGTCCAAAGCAAAAATAAAACAGGCTACTCACCCGCCAACATATAACACCAAGTACCTACAACAACAAAACCCCATCAGAAACTACTGATGGGAGGAAACTCAGATCGCAGCTAGACGGCTACACCCAACTCACACCAGAAAAACCCCCCTGAACTCTCTACAGTGACGATTTGGTATATTGCAAAAAATTTTTAACGGGAACCCATTGTGGATACCAGGGGAACACAATCACAGACCTAACAGGCCCCAAGTCATACGGATTAACGTAGACCGATGGCAGGGAGTGGAAGCGGCACATTGACCAGCTCAGTCCGAAACTTAGAAAGGAAACGATAAAAACACAACCAAACAACAACAAACCAACATGAATTTCAAACCAAAGAGGGGGGGGAAAAACGAAAAAATAAATAAAGAACCCGTTTAAAAACACATAGCCTAAAAACAACCTATAATCAAAAAGATGCAAAATGGAGACTCACTGTTTGGAGAAGTTTTGCGTGAAGAATCCACCGCAGGAGGCCAGCCAAGCCGGCTCAACCTGCCCGGAAGAGAAACGGGAGGGAGCGGCGAAGCCGCCGGCCCAGCAACTCAGGCGCGGCATGATGCAGGCCTCCCCTTTCCAGACGGTTCCAGAAGAGGAGCGCAGAGGGAAACAGCAACACCATCCGAACCGGTCGAGAACACGCACACAAATGAACCGCGCAAGGTCCATCGAGTCGACGAAGCCCCGACTACTTACGAGACTACGTCAACGACGTAGGACCAAACCAAGAGGGGAGGGGTGGATTCTGTATGCAATAACCGGCTCAAATAATTGCATTCCGATGGCCTACTAAGAACGAGAAAAGGATTGGTTCCTTTTGAGCACCAATCCCTGCCCGCCGCGGAAGGCGGCAAAATCCAACAACTTGTCATTGGCCTGCAAGCCGGCCGGAAAAATGGTAATAAAGACCCGGCGCGGCTTGAGCCAATGTTCCTTATCTAGCCATCTGGCTTAACAATACAAGACTTTGCTGTTGGAACCCCGGTCTACCTCGTGTTTTTTCCGGACAAAACAGAAACACTCAATATGGATCATAAGGGTACAAGCAACAAAGTTACAGTATACAGTACAAGTGGGAGGGGATGGGTGATACAGGAAGTGATGAGAAGATTAACAGTAATAGTTTTAAAAAGTTTTGGCGCCCAAAAAAGACCCCTTTGTAATAGTTGAAACATGTTGCGGAATTATTTGTTTAGCAGAGTGATGGCTTTTGGAAAAAAAAATGTCCTTGTTTAATTGTTTTCTGGTTGTGCAGTGCTCTATAGCACTGTTTTGAGGAAAGGAGTTGAACAGTTATGTCCAGGATGTAAGGGTCTATAAATATTTTCACAGCCCTTCTTTTTG
>BHFT01006546.1:0-75940 GCA_004320025.1 Laticauda laticaudata
AACAATGGATGGAACATTTTTCTCGTCCGTTGTGTCCTTTTTACTAACGTTTTGCATCCGTTGGGCAGTGTGACAGGCCTTTAATGGCCATCACTGCATTTAATGACGATGAATTTCTTTTGCTCAAATATTTAGAGTTTTTAGACAAGAAGAAAAACTTATCCTATTTACTTTCTAATGCATGATTTTGTAAATTCCAGCAACATCTGCTCTTTTCTTACTCTATAGATTCCTAAACCTTCTAACTTTTTCTTGCAAGAAAGATATTGAAACCCTGAACATTTGAAACATCATTTTCTACACTGAAAAAGCAGCTGCCAAATTGTCTCTAATCAAGGTAGTCAACCAATTCTGAAAGGTTAATTTTGATTTATTGACCCTTATATTTCAGTATTTTATACCCTGATGAAAACTACATCATATACACAAAGAAATCATATTGAAATCATGTTGATTGATATGTTTAGACATATTATTTCAGTGGCATTAGGAAAACTTCTGTGTACAAAGGGATCAGATTTTCCTTGCCTTCCAGTTTATTTATTAAAAAGCTACTTCGAAGGGGGAAGTGATACAGTTTACAGACTACAGGATTCAAATCCTGTGATTCTAGTACAATACATGAATTTATTTATTTATCCAACATTCATGATGTCTCAAAATACAATTAAAGTCATTGATATCAAAATAATCAGAGTAAAAAATGACATACCCATATGTCATTGAGAAGTCATCATCCACTTCCCAAGATAGGCTCTTTATCATTACTGTTTTTTTAAAAAAGTTTTTAAATCCTCCTAAATACTAACAGGATTGGAGCCATGTGAATTTGGGGAATTATAGTGTTAGTTTTATATTTAAATTAAAAAGTGAAAGGAGAAGGATCAGGATAACCCCTTCTATTCTCTCTTTTGTAAATATTATGTTCTAGGATTATAGCATTTTAATGCTCTTACTTAAAGAAAAAATAATTGCACAATATTCATTTTATGTATTGCACTTTATGTATTACTTATTGTTTCAGGGTTTATTCTCTTAGCATATTCAAAATACCTCTTTCTTTCTTTCTTTCTTGCTTGCTTGCTTGTTTTTTCTTGCTTTCTTTCTTGTTTTCTTACTCTTGCTTGCTTTCTTGCCTTCTTGCCTGCCTTCCTTTGCTGGTGACAGTATGGAGATTAGCAGAAGAAAAACCACTTATCTTTTGCAACTTCAAAAGACTAGACAAGAATTAGTGATGCTGCAAATGCAATCTATTTAAATTTCTGTGCTCTTACTGTCGCCTTTGTCTTCTTTCCCATTCAACCACCATATGAAATGGAGTTCTGCAAAGTTCCTTGGCTATAATTTCAATCTTTTACCTTTTCCAAACTCATAAGAGGAAGAACGGAGTGCTTATTGACACAGACCGTTTAATTTGCATGATTGTGAGACACCCTGCTTAATTGACTTAAGATAATTGATGCAAGACATAATTAGCAAGTTACCTTCTCTTATTGTTATCATACAAAAAAATGGGGGGAAAAAAGCAATGAGTCTGTTTCAGATGAAGGCAACAAAGGAAAGATTGTACTGAAAATCCTGGTGACTTTTGTGACAGAAGTTATTCTGATAAGCATCCCTAAGAACAATTTTGACACTACCTCTTATCATCCTTAAATTACAGTGTTTGAACTCTGTGGAGACCTTCATGTTGGCATAGCTAACATTTTACTTTCAATAGTACTGATGGGAAGGTATCAAAGATTCCTCTTGCACAGTGTCTCTGCCCTTGAGAGGCAGAAGTGAAAATAGAGGTCCATCTTCTACAATGCCATTTCGGAGAGATATCTAAGTGACATCGATTATACTCCCATTATGGAACTTGTCAAACAGGGAAACAGAAAGTTATGTCTTATTTTTTTATCACACTGAAATCTGGACATGACCTACAAACTTTGTACTGTTGTTTATTTCACAAATATCATTGGTCAATAGTCAAGAATTAATGTGCCTGGTTTTACTAGAAATTATAGATAATACATAGCATTTTAAGGACATCAATAAATTGAGGCTTTTGGTAACTCTTGTATATATTCTTGTCTGATATTATTGATTTTTAATATGTTTAACTGCAATAAGCTAAATTAACTGTTAGATAGTAAGGTTATATGAGATCACTTTTAAAGTCACTTTTGGTTTGGAATTCTGCTTAGAAGTTAGCACAGTCTAGTTCAAAAACTCATATATATATATATTTAAAAATCCAATAGACACTTGGATATGTATAGATTTTTGCTCTGGATGCTATATTGTACTTTGGTTATAATTGTCAGAGAAAAATCCCATAGTTACATATTTGGTAGCACCATAATTATTCAGAGAAGGACTATTTGTAGATAGAAAAAATATCCTTTTCAGGAAATGACACCAGTATTCTTTCTTTAGGAAATATATAAAATTATATAAAAGAGCTATGTGGGCTTTCCCTCTTTCTAGTATCAGCATGTATTTGATAATACAAAACAGAATAAGTATATACTGAGATTTTTTTCATGATAAAAGATATTACGTTTTTAATGAAAATCTAAATACAGGCCTTGGAGGCCAGTGACACAGGTCAGTTGAAGCATTTATATCTGTAGCCATATTGTTTTGAAAGATCACAAAATATGGAATTTCACCACTACTTAAATTGAGTTGTAAGAGTGAGAATATTTTGAATTTTGGTGTGAGATAATGTTTTCTCCCAAACAAAAATGATCATATTCTGGTTTTCAAATGTTATTAAGAGGGCTTGTAGAACTGTAACATAAACCACATAACTATGGTTAGAAAAAGGCCACAAGGCACAGATCTATACTCACAGACACCATCAACTACATTGAAAGAAATAACTTTTAAAACAACACCAACAATAATAAATGACCACATATCTGATTTTGGCTCCTTCTTGTCTCTTTTGGAGATTTTCTTGGAAAATAAAGTTGTAGAAAACAATCCACTTTTCCTTGAAGTTTAACAAAACCTTTCACAGTGAGAGAAAGAAAGAAAAAAAGAGCAATGATGTCAGGTTAGCAAAAAGGATGGGTCAAAGATAGGGGTAAAAGGAACGAGTAAATTGGGAGAGGAGAAAAAGAGTACCAGGATGTGGCCTTACAGATAGATTACTGTAGTACTCAGATACATATGGGAGGGCTAATTCTTACTCCCAAGAGTGCCATTATGTGTAATGGATGCCTCTCATTATCTTATCAATTCAAAAGCTTCTTCTAACACATGCTGTATCTCCTTTCACAACTCAAGCAATGTGCCAAAAGCTCTGTTTGCTGAAAATGAAACCCAAATGACTTTGCTATTTCTCTAGCCTTAAAACACCTTAAATCAGTTGGTGTTGAGGACAGTGCATTATGTTTTACTGCAGTAGCAAAAAAACAAAGCAACTAGAATGAACATTTAATTGAAAGGACATTTGACCCTGTACTGTGGGAGAAATCAAACATTAGTATTACCATTTATAAACTCTGTTTACTCAGAATAATTGGATGACCTCCTGAGGAAAATATATATTTATGGAATAGTTAGAGAGTTAGAATACCCACAGAATACTTATATCTGTATTCTATATGTTTCTTACCATAAAAGTTGGCTTGCCAAATGGAAAAAGAAAATGCTGTTAAGACAGTTACAAACCTAGTGATGAAAGTGACAGTAATATGCCAACATGGGTGCTCAAATAGATTAATAAAGGCTGGATTTGCTTCTTAGGATTTTCTTTTTAAACTCGTAAAGTGGGAAAGGATTCATCTTTGGTAAGAAGCGGCCAAAATTATCATGAGTCTACTTCATAAGGAATTCTCATAAATATGAATATGAGAGAAAATTAAACAAATAGCTTCAACTATCATGGCAAAGAATTTAAATGTTTAATAATTTTAAAACTAGCTTTGGAACCCTGTACAGAAACACATATTTAAATGTTATTTATATATTACTTCACAAAAAATTAAGACATTACTGAAACTTGATATATTTGAAACATGGTTAGGAAGGGAATTAAAAGAGAATTAAAGCCTCTTTCCACCCAAGATCCTCGACTGTGTGTGTGTGTGTGGGGGGGAGGGACACACAGAGAGGAGGTCAGAGAGACAGAGACAGAAACAGAGAGAACTATTTTACTATATTTTAGAATATACCAGTATGACTTATTTTCGACTTAACTCACTGTTATTAGCAAAAGTTTGGCAGCTGAAAGAAGACTGATATTTTGCTCTATTTGTAATTGCAACTGATATACAAAAATTTTGACTTTGAATAAATATCTAAAGCAGCTGCTTATTTTAATATTTTTACCCTTAGCAGCTCTAGTTCTTTTTAAGCTATTATAAAAGCAATCACATCTTTTTTTTGTAAGTTTTCTCATGTGTTTTACATGCAGATTTGAACCACTCTGTTCAACATTTGCTTCAAGTTTAATTCAGAGAAATGGCATTTGCAAATTTATGATCTAACTGGAGATCATTCAGAGCTGTGTGTGTATGTGTTTCAGTAAATTTGAACAAGTAATCCTTAGTATACATTGGTTTATACAGCAGAAAATGAAATTGTACTTTTCCTGGCATGACATATTTTTTAATATGAAATTGGATTTTTATAGGCTCAATTTGGAGATGTACACTGATCCTTTTGGAAACAGACTAATTCAAATCTGAACACATAGCTAATTTTTTTAGATGGTTTCTAAAGCCCATGTCACACTGCACCAACGGATACAAAGAGGATGTAAAATGACAAAAAACCTTGCCATCCGTTGTGTACTCACTACGTACGTCTTTCATACACTCTATCTGTCAAACATCCATCTACTGCTATTTCATCCACTCAAAAAGTTTTGAGCTGCACAAAACTTTTTGAGCGGATGAACTTTCCGCCGCGTACGATCTACATCCGCGACACATACGGCCAACAAACTTCCTTCGTCAGTTGCCATCCGTTACACATCCAGATATATCCTCTTGGCATCCTCTGGGCATCTGCGCAACTCACATCCGCTCCAGCGAAAGAGGGAGGAAGCGGAAAGCACGCGGAACGTCCACACAGCTTAGTAGCACGGACATAGAAAGGGATGTAAGTGGATGCAGCTCAGATATTGAAGCATTAAAACGGACAAAACATTTCTATATGGGATGTATCTCAGATATTTAGGATGTCTGGAGGATGTCGAGAGGATGTGGAAGGACACCTAGCTGAAAACCGACTTTCCAATAAAAAGGGGGAGGAAATCACCTGGATCTCACTATCAGTTCAACAGAAGTGGTATGCAGATCTCTTCAGCTTTGCTCTTGCTCTTCCACATCATCCATTGATGTCCACCATGGATCATCACACACTCCTTTGGTAGCCAGCATCATTCAACACCAGAACCAAGCCCTCTCAGACTGTTTCACCTTTTCTATGAAAGGAGAAGAAGGAGATGTCCAAGAGCTGTCTGGGTCCAAAGATGGATCAGGAGAAGAGTAGAGTTTGGACTCTATGACAAGCTGATGGTGGAGCTGAGGAATGAAGACACTCGTGTATTCAGCACTTCATGAGGATGCCACCAGCCATTTTGACGAAGTTGTGAGTGTCTGAGACCCAGGTTGACCAAGGCAAACACCAACTTCTGCCAGTGTGGACCCTGGACTGAAGGTGCACTGACTCTGCGCCACCTGGCCTCTGGGACCACATACAGAAACATGCAGTTGCCTGGAGGGTGCACACAACACCATCAGCATTGTGTCAGAGAAGTGGTGCAGGCCATCATTCGAAGAATATAATACGTGGAGGAGCTCCTCCAGTGTCCCACCACTGAAGAAGGCTGGAGGAAAGTTGCAGAGCAGTGGTGTCAGAGGAGGTGGAACTTTCCCCACACCGTTGGAGCCATAGATGGGAAGCACGTGGGCTGCAAAGCTCCACCCAACTCGGGGTCCAATTATTTCAACTAAAAGGGCTTCTTCAGCAGCATCCTCTTTGCCATGGTTGATGCTGACTACAAGTTCATGTCCATCGATGCTTCAGGCAATGGGCCAGCTTCAGATGCCCAGATATACAATGCCAGTAACCTCAAGGATGGGCTGGAAAGCAACCTCATCATGGGTTTTCCAGATCCAGACCCCCTACCCAACGACACACAAGATGTGCCCTACTTCATGATGGGTGAGGACGCCTTCTCCCTCAGAACCTACCTCATGAAACCCTTCACTTCAAGATACTTCACCCATGAAGAGAGGATCTTCACCTACAGGCTGTCCAGGGCAAGACGGGTGGTGGAGAACACCTTTGGCATCCTGGCCAACAGGTTCCAGNCTGCATCCTGCACAATCTCATGCGCACCCGCTACCCAGTGTTGCAGAACAGGCTTGTGGACCATCAACAAGGCAATGTGGACATGGATCCTGGTGAATGGAGGCAAGTACAAAACCTGATAGACACTGTGGATGTGCAAGGCCCCAACAGGTTCCAGGTACTTCTCACCACCATGCAGCATCACCCACAGACTGTGAGGAAAATCGTGGAAGCTTGCTGCATCCTGCACAATCTCATGCGCACCTGCTATCCAGTGTTTCAGAACAGGTTTGTGGACCATCAACAAGGCAATGGGGACATGGAGCCTGGTGAATGGAGGCAAGTACAAAATCTGATAGACACTGTGGATGTGCAAGGCCCCAACAGAGCTTCACGTGAAGGTATGAAGCAGCGCAACCTCCTGAAACACTGGTGCAACTCCCCAGCTGGAGCAGTGGAGTGGCAAGACAGGATGGTAGATGCTTAATNCGTGAAGGGAAGAAGCAGCGCAACCTCCTGAAACACTGGTGCAACTCCCCAGCTGGAGCAATGGAGTCGCAAAACAGGATGGTAGATGCTTAATGGATGCTTCCTTCAGCCTGTCTCATCACACTGATAAGATTGTGCCATGTATGTTGACTGGTCCTACAATGAACAGGGCATTAATAAAGAGTTTTGTTTATTTTGAAATGTGTTGATCAATGAAGAAATTGTTATTGATAATAAAGGGCCATATGTGTGGCAGCTGGGAGGGTGGACCATACAGTCCCGCTATGCTGGCACTGGAGGATTATCTATCCCACCACTATCTTTACCCATCTCCATCTGTTGCTGGAGTGCTGGTCTGAGGCGCCACTGGGGTGCCTGCCCTCGAGAGTACAACTGGAGATGGTTTGTGCAGGAAGCTCTCAGAGAGCTGACTCAGTCCCATGAGGTTGAGAGGCCCTTCATCAAGTACCTGGGATGTGAGTATTAATAACAAACTGTATGACTTTATTAAAAAGCAAAATGACCCAAGTAAAGTATCTTAAGCAAAGATAAAGTGAACTGGTAACAACTCAGTCTCTGGCACTCTTCTCAGTCACTCTGAGGCGTGCCCATGGTCTCAGTTGCAGAGAGGTCAGGGACTATGGAAGTGGCTGTTGCTGGAGTGCTGGTCTGAGGTGACATTGGGGTGCCTGGCCCCGAAAGGACAACAGGAGATGGTGTGTAGTGGGGCTGCCTGGTTTGCAGCTGGGTCAGGTGAGGCGTCTGTGGTGACTTTGGCGTCCGAGGAACCTTGGTCTGGACTGGGAAGGGCTGCCTCTGCTGTGGGAAGTCCTGGTAGTGGTGGGCTTGGTAGGAGAGGGGCTGCTGAAATCCGTGGAAGGGCTGTGTCATCGCCTGGGGTGGAGGAGCAGACCTGGAGTGGGTAGGAGCAGGTTCAGCTGGGCTTGAAGGGTGGTGCAGAAGAGCTGTGATCCTCTCCTTCATCGCCTGGTACTGGGCCTCGGGCATGTCCATGAGGGTCTNCGAGGAACCTGGGTCTGGACTGGGAAGGGCTGCCTCTGCTTTGGGAAGTCCTGGTAGTGGTAGGCTTGGTAGGCGAGGGGCTGTTGAAATCCGTGGAAGGGCTGTGACATCGCTTGGAGTGGAGGAGCAGGCCTGAAGTCGGTAGGAGCAGGTTTAGCTGGGCCTGGAAGATGGTGCAGAAGAGCTGTGATCCTCTCCTTCATCGCCTGGTACTTGGCCTCGGGCATGTCCATGAGGGTCTGGCTCACGTACGTGATGAAGGGCTTGCGGTTAGAGGATGGTATGTCCTAGCCTTTAGGCATGAAACTTTGCTGGGTGACTTTGAGCCAATCATCAGTAAACTATGAGCTCTAGTCCATCTTGAGCATGAAAGCTAACTGGGTGACCTAGGATGAATCACTCAGCGATAGCGAGTTCTAGTTCTACCTTAGGCATAAAATCCCTCTGTGAAATTTTGGGTCTGTCCAGGTCTCTCAGGCTAACCCACTTCACAGAGTTGTTGTTGGGGAAAATAGGAGGAGGGAGAAGGATATGTTTGCTGCTTTNAGCTGGGGGTGGGGGTGGGTTGGTCTCTGGTGGCTGCTTCTTCTTGCTCCATCTGAGACAGGGGATCCTCCACGTCCTGTGCAGAAGGCAGAAGAGAGGAGAGCAGTGGAAATCTATGGGCTGGTCCTTGGGATGGAAGAGCCACCGTTGCTAGCAAAGCTTCACCCGAGCTCTGGGGATAAAAGGAAGGGGACAGAGATGAATAGGTACAGCAGACAACATTTCAACTTCCAGCTGGCCAGATTTGTTAGCCTACATTGAGAGAGAAATTTTTTGCCGGGGTTGCCAGCCCTCCTAATAAAGGAATTGTTGACAGATTACAGTTTGTTGTATGTGGGGAGCATATCCTATGGTGGGAAAATTCAATCCCTGAGCTGGCCCATGTCTCGCCATCGATGGGGAGAAGTTGCTGATGTACCACCTCAGTTTTCCCGACGTGGCTTAGGAACCTGACAGCCCTGTTTAGCTCTCACCCATCCAGTCAAGCATTCTTCCCACGAAGAATGAGAAACTTGGCCGCCTTCCGAGTCCGATTCCGAGGTTGCTTCTGAAGCTCATGTCACCATGTGTGAAATTTGAAATATGTCCTGAATGGCAACGACCCCATGCATAGAAATCAGCAGTTTGGGTCAGAAGAGATGGTTCAGTGCTTCTTTCAATCAGTTGCCAAGGAAACTGGAACAGGTTCCAAACCTTTTGGATAAATCATTTAGAGCACATCAGTTCTTAATTTAGCCTCTTGATAAACCCCTGCACTTCAAAAGACGTGGCAACTGTAGCATTGGAGGGTCAACTTGAATTCCCTTCTTTTGACCACATCTTAAAGATGTTTCATGACCCAACTAGGTAACGTTGTCAGGGCTACTAGGGGGCAGCGTTTCTGAGAGGAGGAGGGGGGGCAGGTGGAAGAGGAAGACTGAGATGGGAAAAACCAAACAAATAAATAAATAATTTTAATTGGGGCTGGTTGGCATGTCACTCTCTGAACTACAAGGTCTCATCCAGCGTGATTAAATTTTGGTTTGTTCTATCCTATAAATCCAGGAAATTGGTTTAATTAAGCAAGGACGATTCAGTTTTCAAGTTATGCCAATGCAGCAGCCTGTTAATCTTCCTGGGACTGAAGAAAGCCGTCATATTTAAAAGCCAAGGTAAATATTGGCAGGGGGGAAAAAAAGAAGAAATTTTTCTCCCCAATGAGGTCATCTCTTAATCAGGCAAAATGGCTGAGAAGTGGGGAAAGGATTTATTCTCTTTTTTTAGTGATCCAGAACGCCTCTCGCATTCGAGTCCATTAACTTCTCTGTCATCTATAGGAAAAGTCTGGCAGCTCTCAGGGTGTCCTTTCAGCCCCTGTTTCCTTAGAGAATATTCCAGACCAAAAGAGAGCCTCTGTGAGGGTCAAAAAAGTCAAAATGGCAGCCACACTTGTGCTTTTGAAGCCCTGCCCCTTTCTGCCAGTATGGCAAGTGGACATTAAAAAAGGGCGGAGATTCAATGATGAGGTGCTAGGGGCCATTTTGACTTTTTGGACCGCCTCCCCAACATACTGTTGGGCACAAAGGATCTTGGGAAAATGCCCTTGCTAATATAGGCAGTCCTTGACTTACAACCATTTGCTTAGTGGCCAAAGTTTCAATGACACTGAAAAAAGTAACTTTTGACCATTTTTTCATGCTTACAGCCATTGTAACATCTTCCTGGTCCCATTGATCAAAGTTCAGACGCTTGGCAACTGAATCAGATTTATGATGGTTGCAGTGTGCTGGAATCACATGATCTCTTTTTATGACCTTTCTAACAAGCAAAGTTAATGAGAAAAGGAGATTCACTTTACGACTGTGTTAATGCAGCGATTGACTTAACAACTGTGGAAAGAAAACTTTGTTAAATGGGGCCAAACTGTCTTGCTTAGTGGTGGAAATTTTGGGCTCAGTTATGGTCGTAAGTTGAGGACTACCTATTCACCTCTGCTGTTGTTAAATGAGAAATGCAGTTGTTAAGTGAATCTGGCTTCCCCATTCATTTTGCTTGTCAGAATGTCACAAAAGGGGATCATGTGATCCCGGGACACTGCAACCGTCATAAATGTGAACCAAGTGTGTAATTTTTGACCACATGAGCTGCTACAATGGTTGTAAATGTGAAAAACGGTCACTTTTTTCACTGCCGTTGCAACTTTGCATAGTTGCTAAATGAACTGTTTTAAGTTGAGGACTACATTGCAAAATACACAGATGAGTGTACAAGAAGTCACAGTTCCACTCGGATTGCATGCTATAAACTGGTTCATTGATTAAAAATAAAAGTCACTTTTTTTCAGGGCTGTTGCGAATGGTCACTAAACGGACTTACCTCTGCGGTGTTGTGTTCTTAGGATGGGTTGCTTTTCAGGGGCTGACCAAAAAGAAAAGATCATTTTCCTGAAGAACATGGTTGCATCTTAGCCTCTTGTTTTGTCTTTCACAAGGCGGCTTCTACCCCCTGCTGGAAACAAGCCATCATGGCAGTCAAGCTATGTTTAGTGGTGGTGCAGCACCCTCTAGTGGCAAACCTAGATAGACAGAGACCAGGATGTCTTTTGATGTGGCAGGAATTTATGGATGGACAGGTTTATTATAGTGTGAGATTTCTTGTGTCGAAACTCACAAAAGCCTGGAATTTTATGCTGCGCATGTGTCAATGTGTACATTCAGGTAAAGAAAAAAAAAATAGCAAGAAGGTTAGAAAGACGCTCATGCAGGAAATCCTCCACTATTCCAGACAAATGGCTGTCCAATCTCTTCTTAAAAACTTCCAGTGTTGGAGCATTCACAACTTCTGGAGACAAACCGTTCCAGATGAATTGAGCAGGGGTGCATTGCTACCGGTTTGAGCCGGATTGGGCAAACCGGATGTTAAGTTTTCATTTGGTTCACCGAACCGGTACTTCAACTGAACGACTGCCCATCATCCCAGGAGTCTCCAGGTGGTCCATTTTCAATGCAGGAAAGTGGAAGGTCCCACGCAGAGGCTCTGGGAGGGGAGAAAACGGGTCTTCTGGAAGTCCAGAAATGGGCCTGTTTCTGGTTTCCGGACGGCCTCCAGAGCCCAGGGGAGGCCATTTTTGCACTCCCAGAGGCCTGGGGGAAGCCTCCAGACTCTTGGGAAGGTGAAAAATGCCCCTCCTGGAAGTTCCAGTAGGCCACACCCACCCAGCAACTGGGCAGCAAAGGGGTTGCTGGGATTTTTGAATCCCATCCCTGCCTTGGAGGTCTTCTAGTCCAACCCTCTGGTCAATTAGGAACCCTATTCCATTTCAGGCAAATGACTGTCTAATCTCTTCTTAAAAGCTTCCAGTGGTGAAGCATTCACAACTTTCGGAGACAAACTATTCCACTAGTTAATTTGCCATTGCTTCGTGGCATGCAAAATCTTGACAGTGACCATGGATAAACTGTGTACAGGTAGTCCTCAACTTATGACCATTCATTGAGTGACCCGTTCAACGTTTCAACAGCACTGAAAAAAGTGACACAAACATTTTTCACACAACTGTTGTTATTATCCTCATGGTCACACGATCAGAAATTGTTTGGCAGCTGACTCCTATTTATGACAGTTGAAGTGTCCAGGGGTCACGTGATCCCCTTTTATGACTTTCTGACAAGCAAAGTCAATGGGGAAGCCAAATTCACTTCGTGACCATATGACTAACTTAACTGAAACACAGAAAGGTCATAAAATGAAGTAAAACTCCCTTAACCAATGTCTTGCTTAGCAAAGGAAATTTTAGGGTTCAGTTGCAGTCTAAGTTGAGGATTACTATTTGTCACCAAAGGGCTCTGTTTGCTATCCTGTTTCCCCCAAAATATGACCTACCCTGAAAGTAAATCCTAGCTAGATTTTCACACATGCGCCCAATATAAACCCTACCTCCAAAATAAGTGCTAATTAAAGCCCATGTCACACTGCCCAACGGATGCAAAAAGGACACAGCGGACGAGCAAAATGTTCCATCCGACCGCTCTCAAAGGGGCAAAAATTTGCATAACCGGAGCGGATAACACGGACGCGGGGAGGATGCCAGGGCGGATGCAAAAGCGGATGCAGAACGGAAGCCCAGCGGATGGAAGCGGATGGGAGCGGATGGCGCAACCGCAGGGCTTCCGGGGGGTCTCAGCAAAGTGGACGCGGAACGGAAAGAGCAGATGCAGAGCGGATGCACAGCGGATGAAGCGGATGCACAGCGGATGTACAGTGGAAGCCTAATGGATGCCTAGCGTTAATTGCGCATGCGGGGGGATGCATTGCGTCAGCCCCACGGATATAACGGAAGCAGCTCGGAAGCAGGTCACCATTCAGAGGAAAGACCTGCTGCTGGAGGGATTGGCTGCCTTGCTTGCCCTGCCTGCATGTCTGCCTGCATGTCTGCCTGCATGTCTGCCTGCAAGCCTTGCTGCCAGCCTTGCTGCCAGCCTCCCTGCCAGCCTCCCTGCCAGCCTTGGTGCCAGCCTGCCTGCAAGCCTTGCTGCCAGCCAGTCTGCCTGCCAGCCTTGCTGCCTGCCTTCCTGCCAGGCTTGGTTCATGTCTGCCTGCCAGCCTTGGTGCCTGCCTTCCTGCCAGCCTTCCTGCCAGCCTTGGTGCCTGCCTCCCTGCCAGCCTTGGTGCCTGCCTTGGTGCCAGCCTTCCTGCCAGCCTTGGTGCCTGCTTGCCTGCCAGCCTTCATGCCAGCCTTCCTGCCACCTTGCTGTCTGCCTGCCTGCCAGCCTTGGTTCCTGCCAGCCTCCCTGCCAGCCAGCAACCCCACAACCATGCGGAAGCACAGCAAGCCTCAGCCATCTGCTGCCAGTCCTGGCAAGAGGGACAGGGCTACCATCCCGCCCCCTGGCCTCACTGGTTCTGCTGGGGCTTCTGCAGCACGGGCTCGCTCTTCTGGGGCTGGCGCTTCTGCTGCTTCTGCTTTTGGAGGAGCTGATGACAAACACTCCAGCACCAGCCACCTCCATAGCACCTGCACCCTTGAACCCCTGGGACTGAGCGACTAAGAGGAGTGCCAGAGCTCATTTTTGTTTTATAGCTTGTTGTTAATAAAGTATATTTATGATTCACACACTTGCTTCATTTCTTTTTTTTAATAAAGTCTTGGTGGAAACTTTAGAAATGGTTTAAGCCTTTGCATGCTTGTGGGATGGGTTAAGATAAGCAGTGGAGATGGGCAGGGATACCTGAGGAATGAGATACCTTGGGATGGGTAATAGCTGTGGGATAGATAAACCTCCAGCGCAAGCATAGGGGGACTGTATGGTCCACCCTCCCAGGTGCCACACCTTTGGTCCTTTATTATCAATAACAATGTAATCATTGATCCACACATGTCAACATAAACACAACTCTTTATTAAATGCCTGTTCATTGTAGGGCCACTTAACATACATGGCACAATCTCATCCGTGTGATGAGACAGGCTGAAGGAAGCATCCATTAAGCATCTATCATCCTGTCTTGCCACTCCACTGCTCCAGATGGGGAGTTGCAACAGCGTCTCAGGAGGTTGCGCTGCCTTCTCCCTTCACGTGAGGCTCTGTTGGGGCCTTGCACATCCTCAGTGTCGATCAGGTTTCGCCCTTGCCTCCATTCCCCAGGCTCCATGTCCCCATTGCCTGTTGGAGGTCCACGAGCCTGTTCTGCAAGACTGGGTAGCGGGGGCGCATGAGATTGTGCAGGATGCAGCAAGCTTCCACGATCCTCTTCACGGTCTCTGGCGATGCTGCATGGTGGTGAGAAGTACCTGGAACCTGTTGGCCAGGATGCCAAAGGCGTTCTCCACCACCGCGCTTGCCCTGGACAGCCTGTAGTTGAAGATCCTCTCTTTACAGGTGAGGCACCTGGAGGTGTAGGGCTTCATGAGGTAGGTTGTGAGGGAGAGGCGTCATCCCCCACAATGAAGTAGGGCACATCTTGCGTGTCGTTGGGCAGGAGGTCTGGATCTGGGAAGCCACGATGAGGTTGCGTTCCAGCCCCTCCTTGAGGACATTGGGCGTTGTATACCTGGGCATCTGAAGATGAGCCGTTGCCTGAAGCATCGATGTACATGAACTTGTAGTCAGCATCGACCATGGTGAAGAGGATGATGCTGGAGAAGCCCTTGGAGTTGAAATAAGTGGACCCCGACTTGGCTGGAGCTTTGCAGGCCATGTGCATCCCATCTATGGCTCCAACGGTGTGGGGGAAGTTTCACTTCTGATACCACTGCTCTGAAACTTTCCTCCATCCTTCTTCAGTGGAGGGGCAACTGGAGGAGCTCCTCCAGGTATTCTTCGATGATGGTCTGCACCACTTCTCTGACCACAATGCTGATGGTGTTGTGTGGCAACCTCCAGCCGTACTGCATGCTCCTGTAGGTGGTCCCGGAGGCCAGGTGGCGCAGAGTCGTGCCACCTTGAGCCCAGGTTCCAGGCTGGGGGAAGCTGGTGCTCTGCTTGGTCAACCTGGATCTCAGCCGCTCCACAACTTCGTCAAACTGGCTGGAGGCATCCTCATGAAGTTCTGGAATGCACGAGGGTCTTCGTTCCTGAGCTCCACCATCAGCTTGTTGTACAGTCCATCCTCTGCTCTTCTGGCAAACCATCTTCGGACCCAGACTCTTGTTGGCTGCCTCTTTTTCTTCCCGTAGTAGAGTTCACAGAGCCTGCAGATGGCTTCGCACTGTTGCAGAACGATGGTGGCTGCCGAAAGGACTTTGTTGCAATCCACGGTGGACATGACTGGATTGCTGTGGAAGAGGAAGAGTCAGATAAAGGCTGCAGAGGTCTGCACCGCTGGGCTTGCTGTTCTGAAAGTGAGATCCAGATGTGTTGCTCTGCCTTTTTATAGGCAGTAATAGGTGTCCCTTTGCATCCTCTAGGCATCTCTAGGCATCCCTAGGCATCTCTTGGCATCCTGTTAGACATCCTTAATATCCGAGATAGGTCCCCTCTGTTGAACGTTTTTTCCGTTTTATGTTGCTTTGTTTCCATGCTGCATCCGCTAGGCATCTGTTCTGCATCCGTTCCGCGTCCGTTCCGCTTCCTCCCTGTGTCCGAGCAGATGCGAGTTGCGCGGATGCAGAACGGATGCCTAGCGGATATAGCAGATGCATAACGGATGCAGAACGGACGAATTGGATACATTTTCCGCGCAAAAGTTTTGGGCAGCTCAAAACTTTCTGAGCGGATGAAACGTCAATAAATGGATGCTGGACGGATAGAGAGGAAGCAAAACGGAGGCAGTGAGTACATCGCGTTTTCGAACGGATGGCAAAGCTTTTTTGTCCATTTTACATTTCTCCCTCTTTGCATCCGTTGGTTTGGTGTGACATGGGCTTAAGATTTTGTCCACTCCACCCTGGGTAAAAATTAAGCTAGGGTGGGGATGGGGGATGGTGGAGCTACCCTATTACTTACCTTTGGACAGCTGTAGTCAGGCCTCACACACCCCGACACCTACCTTGCTGGCCCATTTCTTCTGCAGCCAGCAAGGCTGGCAAGGCTTTCTGGAAGGCCTCTGGAGCTGATAACAGTTCGATCCGGAGCAATATTATTGGCTGCAGAGGCCTTCAGGAAATCTTGTCGGCTCCAGAAGTAGTAGTTCCTGAAGTAGTAGTTCCTGACAGCAAAAAGGGAGCTGAGGTTAGTCATGACATCACCCCCCAAAAAACCTGGTGCCTTTTTATGTGGGGAAAAAAAAAGACTGGGTCTTATTTTGGGGGAAACACAGTAGAAAGTCATAATTCAGAGTCCAAAATAAGTTGGAACATAAAGAGGCAATTTCTTTTTTGTCTCATTCTGATAGTTTCACTTTCTTACCCAAAGATATGAAATCAGCCACCATTAATTTAAATTTCCACTTTGCTTTTAATCACTTTGCTTTTAATCACGACAATGGTCCTCAAAATTTTCTTTGCTAAGCAAGACAGCTGTTAAGTGAGCCTTGCTGCATTTAATGATCTTTCTGCCTTTCCATTGTTAAATGAATCCCTGCCATTGTTAAGTGAGGAACACGGATGTTAAATGAATCTGGCTTCCCCATTGACTTTGCTTCTTAGAAGGTCGCCAAAGGGGATCACGTGACCCCGGGAGATATCGTGACCATCATAAATGGTTGCCAAGACAGTGAATTTTGAACATGTGATGATGGGGAGGCTGCAGTGGGTGTTAAAAAAGTGTGGAAAATAGTCCTAAGTTACTTTTTTCACTGCTGTTGGAACTTTGAATGGTCACTAAATGAATGGTCGTAAGTCAAGGACTAACTAACTACTGTACATATAATTATTTTGTGGAATTTTTTTTACTGTTTTAATGTATTTTAAATTGTTTTAAAATATGGCTTGCCTGTATGTGTGTGTGTGTGTGTCCGTGTCCCTGGAAAGTGATTGGCCAGGTAGTCCAGAACCATGGCAACCTCTCAGCCAATCTCAAAAGCAGAAGAAATAGAAGCTTCGCTTTGTGTGTGTTTGTGGTTTTTTTGTTTTTTGTGGGTGTATGTAAAATTTCTAGATCAGGTGACCTGAAACTGGCTAAATGACTAGATGACTACATAAAGAGATAGAGTGGTTTTTCTCCCTATCTTCTTCCTTCTTTCTCCCTCCCTCCATCTCCCTTCCTTTCCTTCCTTCCTTCCTTCCTTCCTTCCTTCCTTCCTTCCTTCCTTCCTTCCTTCCTTCCTTCCTTCCTTCCTTCCGATTGCTTTAGATCACTGTAAAGACTAGAGGGAGCATGTAAAAGGAGGCATCTTTTTCCCTCCTATCCTTTTTTTTCTCTTTCTTTCTTTTCTCCTTCTTTCTGTCTCTGTCTTCTTTCTCTCTTTTTCTTTATGCCTTCTGATTGGTTCAAATATTTGGATAGTGTGTGACAGAGGTGTCCTTTCCCCCTCCCTTCTATTCTTTCCTTTCTTCTCTCACTTACTCCCTACCTCACTCGTTGCTTTATCAGAATATCTGAATTAGAAAAACCATCTCTTTCCTCAGTGCAGATGTATTTTAGTTCCCAGAATTCCCAGCAATTGTGCTTGGCTCGAGTCTACACACATCTGGAGGATATCAGTTCAGGAAGAGTGCTAAATTTTTGACATGAGGATCATATAAAGTAGAATAACAGAGTTGGAAGGGATCTCAGAGAGATCTTTTAATCCTACCCCCTGCTCAAGCAGGAGCCACTATACTGTTCCAGACAAGTGGTTGTCGAAGCTCCTCTTAAAAACCAGAATTTCTCGGGGAAAGTTGTTCCCCTGGTTGTTCTCACTGTCAGGAAATTTCTCCTTACTTCCAGGTTGGTTCTCACTTTTATTAGTTTCCATTTGTGGCTTCTTGTCCTGCCTTCAGGTGTTTTGGAGAATAAGCGAAGCTCCACTCTCTTCTTTGTGGCAGCCCCATAAATATTGGAAGATGCTATCATGTTCAAGCCTCGTCCTTCTTTTTGCACTAGATTAGAGGTGCCCAAATCCAGCAACTGTTCTTTTTATAACAGAATAAAAGAGTTGGAAGGGACCTTGGAGGTCTTCTAGCCCAACCCTCTTCCCAAGCAGGGAACCCTATACCATTTCAGCCCCCAGCCCCCTAATCATATTATTGATTGGTTGATTGATTGATTTGATTTGTCAATCACAAGGTAATAGATGTAAATATAAACATGAGTAAGAATACAGGAAATAGGAACAAATCAATGGGGACAATAGGACAGGGATGATGGTGCCCTTATGCACGCCCCTTACAGACCTCTTAGGAATGGGGTGAGGTCAATAGTGGTTAGTTTGAGGTTACAGGAGGGGGGGTTAGAGCATGTGACAACAGGTAGTGCATTCCAGGCATTGACCCCTCGGTTGCTGAAGTTATACTTTCTGCAATCAAGTTTGGAGCGGTTTACATTGAGTTTGTATCCGTTGTTTGCTCTTGTATTGTAGTTGAATCTGAATTAGTCATTGAGACTGGTGGACATTTAGAAGATAATTTTGTGTATTACGCTTTAGTTCATGGTTGTCCAAGCCCAAAATCTCAAGCCTGGTAGTGTAGGGTATTCTGTTGCGAGCAGAATAATACTCTTCTTGTGAAATACTTCTGGACTCACTCAATTGTATGAATGTCCGATATGCAGTGCAGATTCCAGACTGATTAGTTGTATTCAAGTATTGGTCTGGCAAAAGTTTTGTATCCTCTAGTTAGCAATTCAGTATTTCCGGAGGAGAAGCTTCGTAAGATTAGGTTTGCAACTCTTCATGCCTTTTTGGCAATACTGTTACAGTGAGGTTGTTAGATATGAGAATTGCAAGGTCCTTGACAGAGTGAGGATCATCAACGTAGTTTGTATTTGATGCACTGATTATTATTTTTTTTATCAATGTCTGGGACAGAGCATTTGTTGGTTGAGATTTGGAGTTTTCAACTGTTAGACAATTCAAACGCATAATCAAGACTGCTTTGAAGGATAGTAGCATTGTCAGTGGTGTTGAATAGTTTTATGTTATCCGCAAAGAGGATGCAGTTGCTTATAAGGTGATCACAAAGGTCATTTATGTAGAGTATAAAGAGTGTGGGTGCGAGAATGCTGCCTTGGGAGACACCGCTGTTAACTGGAGCTCTTCTCTGCACTCTTTCTAGAGTCTCAGGATAATAGGGGTTTTTTTTAGGAATCACAATTTGTCAAGCACAGATAGTCCTCGGTCTACAACTGACCACCCAATTACGACTGATCTGAAAAAGGGAACTTATGGCATGAATCCGAAAATCTGCAATTCAAACCCCCCACCCCACGTGCAGACATGACCGCTCTTTATGGCTGTTTGGAACGTCCTAAGTGAGCGTGATTGCAACGGGTTTTGCTGAAAACTGTCAAGAAAATTCAAGATGTGAATTCTTTCTGCTGTAACAATATAATGTGAGATAATAACTCTAACAAACTCTGGGTGTTAAGCCAGAAAATGTATCCCCTTTCCCCTTTCTGAGTTCTTTTGTTTCTGAGCGCTGAGAAAATCATGAGCTTTGCATAAAACCGTGGATAGGAAATTATGTTTCTATAGCTAGGACGATTTGTGAAAGCTATGTGCAAATGTGTAAGAAGAGGGAGAAAAAGCTTTTTTGGCAGGCCTGCTGTTCTGATTGAAGTCGCCCAGTCTTGCTTTGATCAAAATAAAACTAATTATCAGTTGCCTCATGTTCAGAGTTGAATCTGAATCTGATAAATTGAATTTATCAGATTCTGAGCTGCTCCAAAAATCCAAACAAATTCATGTAGCAATCATGGCATTTCTTTTACGACTGACATGTTCGTTTAATTACCGCCACAATTTTTTGTTTTTGGTAATTTTCTGACTGTTGTAATTACATTACATCTTACTATTGTAATGGGCAAGCTTCATTATAGTCATAACTCAAGGACTACCTGAGTTGGGAAAGTCTACAAAGTCAAGAGAAGATGGAGGCTGTTTTGTATAAGAAGAAAGGAGCATGTTTTTGAATTAAGTGGCTTAGAAATACAATTGACAGGTAGACAATATCTCTATTTTGAGAATCATTTAAAAAAAATTTCAAGACTGTGTCACAACAAATATTTTATTCTCAATATCTTTGTTATAATTACACTTGCTTTTTTTTAATAACATAGATCCTCAAACTCCAAAAGATAGTTCACAGTGGAAAAAGAAGAAGAAGAAGAAGAAGAAGAAGAAACAGAGCACGGTTTCAACGCAAAAGAGATATTTACATCAGCTTTAGAAGCAAATCTTGGCCATTAGGTTTCTACCGCCTGACAAATGAAAAAAAAGAAGAGATGCTTGACTCGTTCATTTAAGCAAATACATTCATTTTGTTGGACAATCAAGAGAAAACAAACGTAACAAAATAATTTTGTGCAGAAGAGCCACTGGGAACTTTTCCCACAACCACAAAATGTTGTAAAACTGGGATTCAAAAATATGAGTCCATAGGATTTCAAGTCAGTTACTCCAAAGTAAATCCACTTCCCTGATGGGCTCACTCTTAAAGCAATTTGGCACAGGTTTATTAATTACAGGTAGCACTCAACCTGCAACAGTTGATTTAGTGACCGTTCAAAATTACAACGGCACTGAAAAAAGTGACATGATCATTTTTCACGCTTACTGACTATTGAAGCACCACCATGGACACTTATATGATCAAAATTTGGATGCTTGGCAATTGACTCAAATTTATAATGGTTACAGCTTCCCAGGGGCATGTGATCTACTTTTGCAACCTTCTGACAAGCAAAGTCAATGGGGAAGCCAGATTCACTTAATGACCATGTAACTCACTTAACAACTGAAGCAATTCACTTAACAAATGTGGCAAGGAAGTTTATAAAATAGGGCAAAAGTCACTTAACAAATATCTTGCTTAACTGAGTCCATAAAATTGTATAAAATTACAAACTTGGGTCATCTTTGCTTGATGGTCCAGCTCTGTTGGGCATTTGAATGACAGAATATCAGAGTTGGAAGTTGGTGGGTTTCTAATGCAATCCCCTGCTCAATCTTCATATATTTTGGGCTCAATGGTAGTCATAAGACGAGGAGTATGTAATCCTGTGACAACTGTCTACTGTTAGTAAGACCTTGGGAAGCTAATAGAATTTACTTGTGAGTCTACACCGTTTACTCTCAAGCAAGAGATGTAGATTTAAATTTGCTCTAAATCAAGATTTCTCTTTTAAGAGATCTCAGGAAGAACTTTTAGGAAACAGACATGCAATATGTAAATCCTTCCATCCATTCACTTTTTATTTTTTCCAGTATAGATAGTTCTTGACTTACGATTGCAACTGAGCCCAATATTTCCAAAGATAAGTAAGACAGCTAATGGGAGAATTTTGTTCCATTTTGCAATCTTTCTTTGCCATGATGGTTAAGTGAACCACTGCAATTGTTAACTTAGTCACAGGGTGGTTAGCTGAATCCATTGACTTGACTTATGAGAAGGTCGCAAAAGAGGATCACATGATCCCGGGACATGGCAACCGTCATACATATGAGTGCCAAATGAATTTTGATCACATGACCATGGGGGGGGTGATTGTAGTGCTCACAAGCGTGAAAAATGGTCCTAGGCCACTTTTTCAGTGCTGTTGTAACATTGTACAATCATTAAACAAATGGCTGTAAGTTGAGGACTGCCTGTATTCATTGGATTTGTCCGTTTTCCTTTAATTTGTAACAAACGTTTTAAAAGTATGTCTGTATTTCTTGCTACAATTTTAGGCAATTTAACTGAGGATCGTAGCACAAAATTAGAAAGGACTTGGTTTCAATCTTTCCCAGAAATGGTCCTCCATTTCTTGCTGTCCCACCACAGAAATTAAAATTAATTATTTTAATTTCTGGCCCGTGGGGTCCTTGATGATCTCTGAGTTTGAAGGTTTTCTTTAAGACCTTTCATTACCCAACTTGGTAACATCGTTAGTGCTCTTTGTTTAACTATAGAAGTGGCTTGTCCTCTCAGTGTTAGTGATTTTCTCCTTAATAATCCTTTGATTAAAGTATTGTTTTCTGCTTGATCGTTTGTCTAGTGTTAATCTGGCTTCCTCTTTCTGGAGGTCCTTGGTGCTCTCTAAAAGAAAGGAAGGGAGGGTGGAAAAATTAGGGGAAGGAAGGAAGGAGGAGACGGGAGGGGAGGGGCAGGAAGTCAGGAAGGGGAGAAGGGAGGAAGGGAGGGAAAAGGAGAGGGAGGAAGGATGTAAAGAAAGACAGAAGAGAAAGAAAAGAAAAAAGAAAGAGGGGGAGGAGATGGAAAGGAATGAATAGGCGAGAAGAGAGGACAGGGGAGAAAAGGAAGGAATGAAGGAAGGGAGAAAAGAAAGAGAGGTAAAGGAAGAGAGAGATGGAGGAGAAGAGAGGAAGTGAAAAGGGAGGAAATCTCTCAGGAAGGAAGCAAAAGAAGGAAGAAAGAAAAGGGAAGGAAGGAAGGAAGAGAAGGAGGAAGGGATGGATGGATGGATGGATGGAGGAAGGAAGAAAGAAAGAAAGGAAGGAAGAAAGGAAGAAAGAAAGGAGATGTGCAACAGAGGAAGGAATGCAGATTATCAAGGCATTGGTACTGACAGTTTTGCCAAGGATAGCTCAGGACAATTAGGACCCAAACCTGTTCAGCATTCAAATCCTCTTTTACTACGGGTTCTACACCAAATATACAAGTGACTTTGAGTGCAAGCCAAAATAAAAACCTCAAATGTAGCTTATATAAGAAGAGATAAACTGCTTCCAAGATAAACCTTGACGTTTACCCTGGAGAACCAAAGAATTACATGACAATGGTTATATGCCATTTTATCCTGTCCTTCTTTTTACACAGGTAGTCCTTGACTCACAACAGTTCATTTACTGATAGTTCAAAGTTACAACAGCCCTGAAAAAAAATGACTTACGATCATTTTTCAAAGTTATGACCATTGCAGCATCCCCATGGTCACCTGACCAAAAGTCAGACACTTGGCAACTGTCTTGTATTTATGACAGCTGCAGCATCCCAAGGTCACGCAATCCCCTTTTGCAACCTTCTGACAAAGTCAGTGGGGAAGCCAGGTTCACTTAACAACCTGGTTTCTAGCTTATCAGCTGCAGTGGCTCACTTAACAACTATGGCAAGAAAGGTCGTAAAATGGGGCAAAACTCACTTAAAAATTTTCTCACTTGGCCACAGAAATGTTGGGCTCAATTGTTGTCATAAGCCAAAGACTACCTGTAGTAGAAAGCACCCCAAAACTGCAGGGTGGAAGAAACAGGTGCAAAAACACTATTCAATGCATAAGAAGCATCTGAAACACCTTCCCTTTTCCCTTCCCCAAACCTTTTATTAAACAGAATTTCTTCCATTTCTCAGCTGCGGTGAGTGTTTATTCCTTACCGTTTTAACAAAATAGGCTGTCTCCTCTTTTAAGGTATGCACACACACGCAAACACACATATATGGAATCACACCAATTAAGAGGATCATGAAACATGGAGGAGAGTCTCACACAGCCCACGAGACACCACAAAAGTCCTCTGGAGATGTTGTGCATCGCACAGAGTCTCGCAGAAAAAAAAATAACAGACTTTGTTGGTAGAGTTTGGCTGAAGCAGCTGCGGCTCTGAATTGAAAGTGAGGGTTAGAAGAGCTCCCTTCTTCCTCCCAAGCCTTAACAAAATTGAGCATTTTTTCTGCCCTCTTTTTAAAAACTAGTAATAATGGCTAATCGTAGAAAATACCCCAGCTGTGCAAAATAGGGGGAAGGAAGGGAGGGAGGGACAGAGGGAGGAAAGAAGGAAGGACGGATGGGGGGAGAGAAGGAAAAAGGGAGGGGGAGGAAGGAAGAGGAAAAGAAAGAAAAAAGAAGTGAAAAAAGAAAGGGAGGGGGGAAGGAAGAAAGGTGAGAAAGGAAGAGAAGGAGGGAAGGGGAGAGAGGAAGGAAGGAAAGGAGAAAAACAAAAGGGAAAGAGATAAAGAAAAGAAAGAGAGAGAGAGGAAAGAAGGAAGAGAGGAAGGAAGGCAAAAAGGAAACAAAAAAAGGAAGGAAGGAGGAAGAAAGGGGAGGGGGTGTTCTTAAGACCCCCAAAATGAATCTTCTCCTCCAATTATATAACCCACCTGCCCTTTTGGGGTGAACCTTGCCTTGATAACACTCCCCCCCACTTTTTAATAGTCAACCCAAATCCTCCCTTCGAAGTTCCTCCCCTCACCCTATTTTCTGTGAGTGGTTAGCCATGAAAGAGGTCGCCTGGGAAGTTTGGAATAAAAGATATCTCTGGAATTAATCAGCACTTAATGTGGGGAAAGGCATATATCTATCTCCATATTAGTTCTATCTAAAAAAAACAAAACAAGGAAAGAAAAAAAAATCTGTCTCAAAAAATATAACTCTGTGGTACCGAGATGGCCATCTTTGAAGATTCACAGCTTAACAACAACAAACAAAAGAAATTTAGATCATTTCCCGAAAGGGAAAATCTGAGGCCCTCCATTTGTAGGGTTGTGGGTTTTCCATTTGAGGAAAGAGGTGGTGAAGGAATGACATGGTCTCTCAACCAATTCTGGTAGAGTTCATCTCTGTGACTGCAATGGCCACCACCATTGGGGGAAAAGGGGGGGGGGTCACCCCTGGCTCAGTGTTTGCATGATGTTCTCAGTCCCAAAAGAGGATACCAATGGTACAAGATTTTGGGATCAGAAGCATTTGGACATGAGACACAGGCAACCCAACCTCATGAGATGTTAACTCATGGCCCTCATCTTGGAGACCCCCAAAAATTTATCAATGGTACTAGGGAAATGAGGGATGAAACAATGGGAGGGTTTCAGTTCTTGGGACAACAGGTATATTGAGGTGCTTTTGGCATGGAGGGCCTCATTCCCCTAGATGGAACATCTTTATGGAGCTTCTCTTCCACCCATCAGAGATGACAAGCTTCAGAACCCCAGAAACTTCCCATCAAAGAGAGGTGGATTTGTTTGTTTGTTTGTTTTTAAAAAAGGCAGACGGAAGTACCACCCCGAAAGCCATCATATTTAAGACTAAATATGGTCCTTTTGTGGTGTCCAAAGTAGGGTTTGTCTTTCTTTCTCTCTTTGGGAGGGCGTGGTGGGACAAGGTGTGGGGTCTTACAGGCTCATGTGGCCAAATTCTCAGCATTGACGCTGGACATCCGAATCTGAGAGCTGCTCTTGCTCAAGATGGACAGTTGAGTCCCCCCGTTGACACCGCTGCTTGCCAGGGAGGGATGGCGGTGTTTGAAATCCACAGCAAAATAACGGTTGACTTTCCAGCTCCGCCATTTTCTCTTGATTTCGGATTGCACCTTGAGGGAGAAACTTTAAGAGGTCATTTTTTAAAATGTACTCGGACGTCGGGGGGGACAGGCTGCTCATACACACATTCAAAAGACAAGAAGAAAAAGATGTCAGATTGTTGAGCAGGAGGTTTGCACAAGGATCTAAGGGTAGAGGGGACAGCTCTGTCAGAGCTCCTCAGGCTGGCTGAATCCCCACCCTCAAACTGGAGTGAACTGGAAAGTAAGGATTAATCTGTTGAAGAGAATATTTACAGTTCAGGGTTTAGCTGTTGGATTCTTGGTGCTCCCTGAACTTGGTGGTTTCCTTGGAGACATTTCATGACTCCACCAAGCAATATCATCAGTGATAGAAGGGACTAGGATTTGAGAGGAGGAGGAGGAGGTCATCTGTGAGGCCCTTGATGCTAGCTTGGTTATTTTCTTACAGACATTTCATGACCCAACTAGGTAACATCATCAGTGCTCCTGTAAAATCTAGAACTCCACTTCCTTCTATGACTGACCTTATACCTAACTGGATCATGAAATGTCTGCAAGGAAACCACCCAGCTTGGAGAGCACCAAGGAATCAACAAGAAAGATTTGAAAATCCCCAGGATGCACATGCAGCAGGATCTACAAGAGTGTGGGTCAACCTTTGGTAGATGGAGGGCACAATTAAAGCACCAGCACCTGCCCCCTGGGCGCATCTGTACGAAGAATGGGGATGCCAGTGGAGGCCATTGAATGGCTTACCTCCTGCTGCATCCTTGACTCCATCAAGCCGATCACCCCAGATCCTTCGCAAACCTGAATTGATCTCCAAACCATCCCTTCACCTGATCACCATGAAGTCTCTAGCAAGGATGAGGACCAAGTGAGGTTACAGGTAGTCCTCTACTTACAACCATTGTTGTAACAACCAATTGTACAATTGGTTGTTACAATTGTACAACTGTTGTCCAACCAATGTTGTAATATTGGTTTAGTGACCATTTGAACTTACAATGACTGAGGACGGTTTTTTACACTTACAACCATTGCAGCATCCCCATGGTCATGTGATCAACATTCAGACGCCAGACAGTTGACTCATATTTATAAGGTTTGTGGTCATATGATTCCCTTTTACAACCTGATGCTCAAAGTCAATGGGGAAGCCAGATTGTCCCGGTTGTTAAATGAATTACTGCAGTGAGTAACATGGTTGTTAAGTGAACCTGGCTTCCCCATTGATTTTTCTTTCCAGAAGGTCACAAAAGGGGGTCACTTGACCCCAGGGACACTGCAGCCATCATAAACAGGAGTCAGTTGCGAAGTGCCTGAATTTTGATCACATAATCATGGGGAAATTACAATGGTTGTAAGTGTGAAAAATGGTCATAAATCACCTTTTTCAATGCCCTTGTAAATTTGAATGTCCACTAAATGAACTGCTGTGATTTGAGAACGAACCATACTGACATTAGGAGAAATGTTAGCTTGAAATGGATTTTATCTGTCATAGGTTTTTTTTAAAAAACCTGGCCCTTTAAGAGGTGGTGGACTTCAACTCCCAGAATTCTCCAGCTACCATGCATCTCATTCCACACCCAGCTGGGGGTGGGTGGGTTCTTGCACAGGGCATGAATTTCCCCCCCCCACACTCCTTTTTCCCTTCACATAGGAACAAAGGATTAATTCTTGACTCGCGACAGGTAGTCCTCGACTTGCCACCACAATCAGGAGCAGAATTTCTAGGCAAAGATTCTGTTCAGCGAGTCATGACCAATTTTATGACCTTGTTTGCTATGGTTCAGGGGATCTTTGTAGTTGTTAAGTGAATCATGTGGTCGTTAAGCAAATCCTGCTTCCCCATTGACTCGCCAGCTCGGAAAGTCACAAATGGTGATCACGTGACACTGCAACTGTTGTAAGTACATGCCAGTTGCCAAGCATCCAAATTTTGATCACATGATTGTGGGGATGTCATCAACGCATGACCGCAATTGGGACAAAAGCTCCTGTTGATAAGTAAGGTGGAAATGAATCATACCTAAATTTACAATCTTTCTGCCACAGTTGTTAAGCAAATCACTGTACTGTTAAGTGAATCATGTGGTCACTAAGGGAATCTAGCTTCCCCCGTTGGCAGTGCTTGTTGAAGAGTAGCAAATGGTGAGTAAATGAACTATGAAAGTGTCCGAATTTTGATCTCATGACCATGGGGAATGTGAGGACTGGCCATAAGCCCCTCTTTTCAGCACCATTGTCATTGCTAAACAGTTGCTAAATGTAAGTCGAGGACTACCTGAAGTTGCAAAGCTAAAATTTCAAAGCACCAACAACATTTTAAAAATATATAATATATAATATATATATCTTACCTCCCCATTCAAAAAGCAGTAGAGCACAGCGACCACGAAACCCTGAAATAGAAACAAAACAAATTGTTTTTGGGGATAGCGAAAACTGCCAGCTATTTTCATTGATGTGAACTCCACACTTAACAGAGATGTGTGGCAGGAAATATTCTCAACTGCATTTTCAAACAACCCTGACCTGTCTTCGGTTCCTGCAGACTCTAGGATAAGAGAATAATAGAATAATGGAAAGGGCCTTGGAGGTATTCTAGTCCAACCCTGTATTCAAACAGGAAACTTTCTAGGGGCTGTCAAACTTGTGGCCCGTGGGGCGGATGCATCATGCGCTGGCCATGCCTACCCATTTTAGTGAAGGGGGGAAAAGTTGCAATATGTCATGTGATGACAGGGTGTTGTCATGAGTTTAACACTCCTGCTCTGGGCCACTTCAGAGAAATGGTTGTCCAATCTCTTCAGCCAATGGTTTTTCTCACTTAAAGAAATATTATTGGTTGAGGAAGGGGCCTGGATGGGCTGGGGGATATGGATTTATAATGTAGACATGCAAAGGGACCAAGTTTTTATTAAAAACTTGGAAGAATACATCAGTGAGTAACCAGGAGATTGTGAAATGTTTTCTAGAATATAGGTATTGAAAACTACCAGTCAGAATGGGAGAATCTATTGAGTAATTAAACATTAACTGCCTCTTAGACCAATGTTTCTTGATCTTGGCAGCTTTAAGAGGGCTGGAATTTGACTCCCAGAATTCCCCAGCCAGCATGTCAATTAGGGGACTCTAGGTATTGAAGTCCACACATCTTTAAGTTGCTGAGGTTGAAAAACACTGGTTTACACAATCATCTGAAGCATTAAAACACCCCCATTCTTCCATGGCATGCTTGAAGGGAAAGAGAAAAAGAGAAAGAGAAAGCTATTGAGAACTACATAACCCACCTGGAAGGAGCCGAGTCCCAGTTCAAAAACCAAGCGCTCCCTTTTGCTGACATTCTCTGGATAAAAGGCAAACACTGTGTAGTGAATCCCAAAGAGTGGGATGAGTAACAAAGTGGATCGGGCCAACCTCCTGTGGAGATAAATCAAGCAACAAAAGTTACATGTCCTCATTTAGTCCAGGAGTACTTTTAATCTCCTATATATCACCAAGTGCTGGAAATAATTAGCTTGGTTTTCCCATTTGATCCGTATAATAACTGTGGACTCGGTGTTTTTTTTGCAAAGATTTCATGACCGAACTAGATAACGTCATCAGTGCTAAAAACTAGAACCCCACACCCTTCCAGCACTGATGAAATAGCTAAGTTGGGTCATGAAACATCTGCAAGAAAACAGCCAAGCTCCAAGAGAACCAAGGATGCCACAGTTCAACCTTGAGCTACAAGTATCCCATTCCATTAATATCCCATAATGATAATCAACTTTTGGCTCCATCACTTGTCTTTGCCTAGGACTAACTTTGATTTCACTTATTTTATTTTTATTTTACTTATTCAGTTTATATGCTGCCCACCTTGCCATTCAATTGTGCCCAAAATTTCCATTGTTAAGTGAGATATTTGTTAAGCGACTTTTGCTTCATTTTTATAACCTTCCTTCTCACAGTTGTTCACTGAATCCCTACAGTTGTTTAGCTGGCAACACAGTTGTTAAGTGAATCTGGTTTCCTCATTGACTTTGCTTGTCAGAAGGTCGCAAAAGGGGATCACGTGACCTTGGGATATGGCAACTGTCATGAATATGAACCAGTTGCTATTTTGTTCACATGACTGTGAGGATTCTGCAATGGTCTTAACTTTGAAAAAGAGTCCTAATCACTTTTTTCACTGTCATTGTAACTCTGAAGAGTCACTAAATTATCTGAAGCCTATAGTCCTCATCTTACGACCATACAGGAGCCCAGAATTACAGTCATGCTGGTCATTATACTGTACATGCACCACTAGCCAATTTTATGGTCATTTTTGCAGCTCTTGTTAAGCAAAAACACATTAAATGAACATGGTGTTCACTAAATAAATCCGTTGCCCACAATGGGTGGGGTTTTTTTGTTTTGCCAAAAAATGTTTCTTGGAAATTATTTTTTTGTAAATAAATGCAGAATTGTGCTCAAAACATGACCATGTGACTACAAGGGGAGGTGGCCACTGGAATTTTGAATCCTGAGCGGAAGGAATCCTGGGAAGTCCATCATAACTATGAATGGTCACTAAGTGAATGTTCACAAGTCAAGATTACTTATCCACATTCAAGAAAAGTAGAAATCAGACTTCACTTATTTTATGAGGAAAAATGAGCACAGCTGTGTGGAAATGTGTAGATCTATCACTAAAATATCACAACCAAAGGACACTGTTGTGATACTGGTATTGGTACAGTGACTTCAGGATACTGCAGGTGTAGGTTGGGGAAAGAGAAAGACACAACTGAACAAAAAGAGCAGTAATCTCTAGTACAGGGAGTCCTCGACTTACAACCAGAATGGCGCCCAAAATTTCCATTGCTAAGCTGTTATAAGTGAATTTTGCTTCATTTTACTAGTTTTCTTGCCACATTTGTCAAGGGGATCAATGTAGTTCTTAAGTGAGTAATCCGTTTGTTAAGTGAATACAGCTTCCCCATTGACTTCGCTTGTCAGAAAGTCGCAAAAGGGGATCACGTGACTCCAGGACACTGCCAAGCACCTGAAGTTTGATCGCATGGGGATGCTGCAATGGTTGGAAGTGTGAAAAACAGTCCTAAATCACTTTTTTTCAATGCCGTTGTAACTTGGAACAGTTGCTAAATTAATGGTTGCAAGTCGAGGACTATCTGTATTTTAATTCCATGGATTGATATATTTCGGTGCAGGACGTTCGTCTCCGACACGGTCAGCAACAAAAAGCACACAACGAAACAGACAGCATGCAGCGCCCTGATGTTATGTCAGCTGGCGCTTACAAAAACTGCACTCGACGTTTTAAGCAGCATGCGTCAAAAAACACAGACATTGTTCACGGGATTCCGCACACTTACAGGGTGATGATGGATAGTTCAGCCATCCTGCAAGAATGCTGGTTAGTCCTCTCGGACTTACAGTAGCATTTCTGAACGCAGCTGCTGAGTGTGGGACGAGGTCAGCCAAAAAAAGGAAAAAAAACAAAACAAAACACAAAATAAACAAAAAAAATTGCTTTTTCCCTTCCCCCCTATCCAGGTTCATCAGATCAAGGACAAGAAATCCATCGAATTTAAATATGGGATACCGAACCGCCACATCCTTCTCAAAAACCGATCAATTAATGAATCAAGAAAGCTGCAGATGCAGAAGGTGTGAGAAAAGCAAGGCAAGTAATGTTATGTGGAGCGACAACACAGGCAGACAATGTCAAGCAGGTGGAACAAACAAGGATTGCAGGTGATAAAAGTATCCAGATATTAAACAACAGTGGTGATGGTGGGGAAATAAGAAGAAAAGTTATTCATTTATGGGATGCTGAAGTTTCAACTGTAACAGGTAGTCCTCGACTTACAACCATTCATTTAGTGACCGTTCAAAATAACAACGGCAGTGAAAAAAGTGACTTATGATAACTTTTCACAGTTACAACCTTTGCAGCATCTCCATGATCATGTGATCGAAATTCAGATGCTTGGCAACCGGTTCATACTTATGACGGTTGCTGTGTCCCGAGGACACCTGATCCCCTTTTGCAACCTTCTGGCAAGCAAAGTCAATGGGGAAGCCAGATTCACTAAACAATCAGGATACTAGCTTATTGACTTGAGTGATTCGCTTAACAACTGTGGCAAAAAATGTCATAAAATGGGACAAAACTCACATAACAAATTCTCACTTAATAAAATGTCGGGCTCAGTTGTGGTTGTAAGTCAAGAACTACTTGTATTTATGACGGTTGCAGTTTTCCAGGACCACATGATTGATCCCCTTTTGCAACCTTCTGACAAGCAATGTCAACATGGAAGCGAGATTCACTTAATAACCATGCAATGATTCATTTTACAAACTGTGGCAAGAAAAGGAAAAAATGGGGCAAAATTCACTTAGCCAATGTTTCTCTTAGCAACAGAAATTTTTGGCTCAGTTGTGGTCATAAGTCGAGGACTACCTTCATTGCTGTTAAACACTGAAAGGAGGTCGTGGACGCAAATATAGGAATATTCCCAAATGTTCACGAAAACTCTGCATGAGATTTAGGTTCAAGCAGCCCCAATGATGTCGGCCTTGCAATGTAGGCCAGACTGGAAGAACAACTAGATGAGGTAATTGTATTTTACAACTAGTCCTCGACGTTTGACCATTCTTTTACAAACCATTCATAGTTACAATGACCCTGACTTAAGACCATAGTTCACACTTACATCAAAATCAAAATTCAAATACTTGGCTTCTGGTTCATATTTAGAATATTTTGAAATTCCCCAGCTATGCTGGCTGGAAAATTCTGAGAGTAACTTGAAGCCCAGAGGTCTTAAATTTGCCAAATTTAGAGACCCCTGCTTTGGTGGGTAGGATGATGGCACAAAGTGGACACAAGATACCAAGAAAATAACATTTTATTTTTATTTTTTCTGCTCAGGGAAATTTCAGTGTTTTAGCCTTGTTTTGGAGATGCATTGGGCCTTTCTGAAGGTTAAAACAAGATTGGATGGGTTTTTTTTTTTTTGCCAAAGAATATCCGAAGAATTCTATACTCTATATTCTGTAACTGTACTACTGGAATTTGATGAATTTGGCAATTGTAAAATGGCTCAGGGATATTTATTGCCCCTCCCTGTCTTAAATTTCCAGGTGTGGTGGAGATGCTGGGCCAGAACTGGGGATATCAATTTCAAATCAAAATTAATTTAACATTCAAGTGTGAGCCAGCAATGAGCTGCAGCTGCCAAAAAAGCCAATGTAGTCCCGTTATATCAATAGAAGGATAGCATAAGATCTTGAGAACTGATAATACCACTTTATACTGGTAAGGCCACACTTGGAATATTGCATCCAGTTTTGCTCATCATGATATAAAAAAGATGTTGAGACTCTGGAAAGAGTAGAGCAACAAAGGGGACAAGGGCTAAAATACATAAAGAAGAGTTGCAGGAATTGGGTCTGTCTAGCTTAATGAAAAGAAGGACTAGGGAAGACATTATATCAATATTTGGGGGGCTGCCACAGAAAGAGGGGGTCAAGCTATTCTCCAAAGCACCAGAAGGCAGGACAAGAAGCAATGGATGGAAACTGAACAAAGAGAGAAGCAACCTGGAATGAAGGAGAAACTTCCTGACAATGAAAACAATTAATCAGTGAAACAGTTTGTCTCAGAACTTGTAGGTTCTCCAACACTGGAGGTTTTCAAGAAGAGACTATACCACCATTTTTCTGGAATGGTATTGGGCCTCCTGCATGGGCAGGGTGTTGGATTCAGTGGTGAATTACTACTGGTTCGGCCAATTTTGCCTAACTCAGCTGATTGGCATAGCAGAGCCTCAACTGGTGTTTGGAAAGCTGCACATGTGCGTGTTAGATACAGATGCATGAAGTGTGTGACCACTGAATTGGTAGGGAAACTGGTAGAATCCCACCACTGGTTGGATTAGAAAACCTCCTGTTGTTCTGTTGTTATTCTGTTTGGGGTATTCCATCACTGCAGCTCTTCAAGAAGAGATTGGATAATCATTTGTCCAGAGTGGTATGTGGGGGGTTGGAGTAGAAGACCTCCAAGGTTCCTTACATTTCTGTTCATCTGTAATTTTGTAAAACTTCTTTCATGGACCAGTTTCTCTAGCGACAAGCTTCTGCATTGCCCCAGATGTTACCTTTCTACCTTCTTTGCTGCTATTGTTCATCCTTTTATTGCTGATGACAAACCATTAAATCTGACATTTAGAGGAAATAAGGCTCAGCACTTGCAACTCGCCCTGATGGAAATCGTCCATCAAAATATCAGGGACAGAAAAAGCAAAGGCCAACCATGCTTATAAAATATTGAATTAGGAATATATACACCGAACAGGAAGAAAAGAGTCATCAAACAAGTACAGAGAATCCTCGATTTACAACAGTTCAGTTAATAACTTTGAAGTTACACTGGCACCGAAAAAAAGTAACCTCGGCCTCTTTTTCATGCTGACTGTTATAGCATCCCCAGGGTCATGTGATCAAAATTCAGAGGCTTGGCAACTGACTCATATTTATGACAGTTGCAATGTTCCAGGGTCATGTGATTCCCCCTTTGGTGACTTTCTGATAAGCAAAGTCAGTGAGGAAGCCAGGTTCACTTAACAACCTTGCAACTAATTTAACAACTGCAGGGATTCACTTAATGACTGTGAGGGCAAAATTCACTTAACAAAATTAAGTTAGCAATAGAAATTTGAGGTTCAATTGTTAAGTCGAGGACCATCTGTACTGAAGTAACTGAAATGATACATTCTTATATTATTATGCCATGGTAGCCATTAATTCAGCATTCATAAAATCTCAAAACACTCTTTTTTAAAGTGGCCTGTTGATCTGAGTTGATAGTGTACTGCCTGGTTAGTTTTCACTTCTCTTCTGTTATTCTGAATAGTTCGAGTAATTGAAGGTTCATTTCTAGACCGGTTCTTTGACTTTCTTTTAATTAATTCCCAAGAATGAATTAACTGCAGCAGAATAGCAATTGAGGAAATGGTTAAATCATTTAGGATAAAATGTTTAGCTGATTGGTATGGATTTTATTCCTAGAATCTCTGAAGGAGGCAGCTGTCTTTACTGAAAAAAAATCCTTCATCTTACATTGAAATTTTAAATGATTTATGTCTCATTTTGGGGGGGTGTCCTCAAGGAAATAAATGATTTGCAACAAAAATCTCCAGCCTCAAATTATCTCATTTTAATCACATTGTATGAAAATCTATTTCTCTGGAGAAGGCTCTGATGCTGGGATGGAAGTGAACAGAACATCAGAACAACAGAGTTGGAAGGGGCCTTGGAGGTCTTCTAATCCAACCCCCTGCTCAGGCAGGAAACCCTATATCATTTCAGACAAATGGTTGCCCAATCTCTTCTTAAAAACCTCTAGTGATGGAACACCAACTTCTGGAGGCAAGTAGTTCCACTGATTAATTGTTCTCGCTATTAGGAAATTTCTCCTCAGTTCTAAGTTGATTCTATCCTTGATGTCTCAAAGGTGCTTCTTCAAGAGGCAACTGAACTTTGTTTTTCCTTGAAGATGTTTCACTTTTCACCCAATAAGCTTCTTCAGTTCCCTTCTCTCTAGACATCTCTCCTTGATAAACTTCCACCATTACTTCTTATTCTGTCCTCAGCTGCCTTGGAAAATAGAAGAAGAGAAGAAGAGGATGATCAGCAGCAAAGTGGATGAGCTTCCATTAGAAGACCTGAAGGACCAGGTTAGAGACAGGTGGTCATGGAGAAAATCTATTGTGTGATGATTAAAGAGTTGACATCACCTTGATGCTTCAACTCAACCAACCAGTGAATCACTGTGAAGATCCATCAGAAGTCCCTGATGTTTGGAAGGGGGAAAGTAAGGAGAAGAGGTTGACCAACATCAAATTGGATGGGGGGACCATTAGAAGACTTGAAGGATCAGGTTGGAGACAGGTGGTCATGGAGAAAATCTATTGTGTGATGATTAAAGAGTTGACATCACCTTGATGCTTCAACTCAACCAACCAATGAATCAATGCAAAGATTCATCTCACTTGAGAAGTCCATGATGGTTAGAAGGGGAGAAGGAAAGAGAAGAAGAGGATGACCAGCAACAAGGTGGATGGACACAGCAGTGACCTCTGCACTCTTTTAAGACATGAAGAACTGTGTTGTGAAGAGATCCTCCTGGAGAACAGCTATGAGGCTGCTGAGAGCCAATATTGACTTGATGGCTCACAAATCAATAAGATAAGAAACCAACTCTCAAAACTATTCTGAAACAGACGTGTAAAGTCATTGATGGGGACCTTCCATCGACAGTTGTGGCCACCAGGATGGAGGAAGAAAAGGAAGCAAGGCCTCATTCTGATATTCGATAAACCACTGGAAAGCTCCTTTCAGATGCATCTGAAGATAGAGGAGCAGTCAAAAAAGTCAACATCATGACTTTGAAAATAGATACTTTGGGCTCTTACATGAATCATGAATATTGTACAATCTCTTGGTCTTCAAGCTCTTCTTACATGACCTCCCCAAACACTGAAGATATCAAATACAGGTAGTCCTCAACTTACGACCACAATTGAACCCAAATTTTCTGTGGCTATGGGAGGCAATTCTTGAGTTTTGCTCCTTGATATTAACTTTCTGGCCACAGTTAAGTAAATTACTGAAGTTGTTAAGTTAGTAACATGGTGGTTAAGTGAATATCACTTCCCCCATTGACTTTGCTTGTCAGAAGGTCAAAAAAAGGGAACCACATGACCCTAGGACCCTGCAACCATCATGTTGCCAGGAGTCTGGATTTTAATAACGAGACCACAGGAATACTTTAGCGGTTGTAAGTGTAAAAAATGGCCATGTCACTTTTTTCAGTGCCATTGTCACCTCGAAGAGTCACTAAATGAATGGTTATAAGTTGAGGACTACAGGGCTCACAAAGGCCACCATCAACCAAAGAAGGAAAGGAAAACTTGGGGCCAGGGGTTTTAATTTTCCCTATTCCAAATGCTACTCTTTCAATAAAAACTGCTTCCCTCACCCCTCAAATTCTGTCATTTGATGCAAATTAAAAAGGAAGAATTTTCCTTCCCATAAGCAAGACATGTAACCAACAATGTAAGGCATGATTGATGCTTGAAATTACTGTTTATTTTATTTATGGACTAAACAAAAATCTGGGTCCTTGGTGCTCTTTCAACTTGATTGTTTTCTTGTAAAAAATTCATGACCCAACTAGATAATATCATCAGCGCTATAAAGAAATGAGATTTGCTGTCTCCTCTCCCTTCTTAGTACTGATGATGTTATCTAGTTGTGTCATGAAACGTCTGCAAAATAATCAAAATAATCAAACTCAGAGAACACCAAGAATCCCACAATTATCCTCTTTCTCTTCTTTTCTTCAGAAACCCCACTTCCTTCTGGCACAGATATTAATTTTCCAGGTCACTGAAATGTCTGCAAGAAATGACCAAACTCAAAGAGCACCAAGGATTATTACTTCTTCTTCTTCTTCTTCTTCTTCTTCTTCTTCTTCTTCTTCTTCTTCTTCTTCTTCTTCTTCTTTCTTCTTCTCCTCCTCCTCCTCCTTTCCTCCTCCTCCTCCTCCTCCTCCTCCTCTCTCTCCTCCCAATCCCCATTCCCTTCTAGCATGGATGATGTTTCCTACTTTGGTTATGTAGTGTCAACAAGAATATTACCAAGCTCAGACAGCACCAAAAACCCACCAATTTAAACCCAAGCTGCAAATATTCTCTTCTAAAGAATACTTGAATCCTTTATTTTTCCTATGGGTATCTCACAGATCAAAATTGTGGTGCTTTGAACATTTCTCAGTATACTTACAAGTAGATGCTGGATTCATTGCCCCCAATGTCTGGAGACTGGAGTTTCTGAACCAAGATAATGATGATCCCCACGAAAAGCAAAAAATTGATCTTTGAAGTGGGGGGGGGGGAAGAAGAAATAGATCAGTCAGTGATGAAGTAATCGCTGCCTTCTAATTAAAATAGCAAATTATTCTCTGTCCAGAAAACTCAATTTTTCTGCAATCCACTCTTTGAAAACTAATGAAATAAAATGTCAGAATATCTGCAGCATCCTTAATGTACAAAATAATTATTGTTTTCGACATACAGGTAGTCCTTGACTTACAACAACTATTTGTTTAGTGACCATTCAAAGTTACAACGGCAGTGAAAAAGGGACTTACAAACAGTCCCCATAGTTACGACTGCTGCAGCATCCCCATGGTCACGAAATAAAAATTCGGGTACCTGGCAACTGAGTCATATTTGTGATGGTTGCAGTATCCCGAGATCATGTGATCCCCTTTTGTGACCTTCTGACAAAGTCAATGGGGAAGTCAGATTCACTTAACAACTGTGTTGCTAATTTAAATGCAGCAATTTACTTAACAACCGTGACAACGAAAGTTATAAAATGGGGTAAATCTTATTTAACAACTTTCTCAGTAAGCAACAAAAATTTTGGGCTCAATTGTGGTCATAAGTGGAGGACTACATATATTCCATGTCAATATATTCAGTTTTCTCCTGCCTAATAGTCAAGAATTAAAAAGAAAATACTGTTTCAAAGACAATGCCCACTATCTATAATTTTTTGCAAACACCTCTAAGTTTTGCAATTAGTTGGGGCCCTACCAATCATAGAACTACATTCCAAAAAGTCATATTTAATTGATTATACTTCAATACACAAATTAAACCTGGTATAGTTCTTCCAATCATTTGTGCTGGTTTTTTTCTGAGATTAAAAAGGCCCATCTTGTCTCATGCATGGATGTGTCCAGTCATATTTTCAGATACATTAAATTTAGAAGATGCATTTTCTAACAGAATAACCAAATAACAAATTTGGACTGGGCCTTGGAGGTCTAGTCTAACCCACTGCTCAAGCAGGAAACTATGTCAGACAAATGGTTGTCCAATGTCTTCTTAAAAACCTCCAGTATTGGAGCATTTACAACAATACTGGAGGCATGTTTTTCTACTCATTCATTGTTCTCACTGTCAGGAAATTCCTCCTTAGTTCCTTCTCTCCTGGAGTAGTTTCCATCCATTATTTCTTGTCCTGCTTTTAGCTGCTTTGGAGAATAAACTGACCCCCTCTTCTCTATGAGAGCTCCTTAAATATGGGAAGAATGCTATCATGTCAACTCTGCTCCTTCTCTTCATTAAATTAGACATTCCTGGTTCCCACAATCATTCATTGTATATTTCAGCCTCCAGACCTCTAATCATTTTCATTGTTCTTCTCTGCATACTTTCTAGGGTCTCAACATCTTTTTTGGATTGTGGTGACCAGAACTGGATGCAGTATTCCAAGTGTGATCTTACCAGTGTAGTATAAAGTCACACCATAGGTTTTAACCTTACTTAAGTGGGGATTCATGCTGAGCCAATGGCTGGACCATCCTTACATCCTAACTTACCATTATGGATGCCACAATTATGTGACTTACCATTATGGATGCCACAACTGGACCTTTGATTACCCACCATAAAGCAGTGTTGTCATTCATGTCCCAACAGCTGATGGGAAAAGAAGAAAGGAAATTAAGAGGACTTAGGAATTAAAATTGCCCGCCCCAAAGAAATACAGATAGTCCTTGACTTACAACCATTCATTTTGTGATTGTTCAAAGTTACAATGGCCCTGTAAAAAGTGATTATGAGCAGTCCTTGCACTTATGATGGTTACAGCATCCCCATGGTCAAGAGATCAAAATTTGCGTGCTTGGCAACTGCATGTATTTGTGAACGTGATTTGTGTGTATTTGTGATTTGTGATGGAGTCTCGGTGGTGCAGTGGTTAGAGTGCAGTACTGCAAAACTACTCTACTGCCATTGCAGTTTGGCAGATCAAATCCCACCAGCCTCCAGGTTGACTCAGCCTTCCATCCTTCTGAAGTGGGTAAAATGAGGACCTAGACTGTTGGGGGCAATATGCTGATTCTGTAAACCGTTCTGAGAGGGATATAAAGTGCTACAAAGCAGTATATAAGTCGAAGTGCTTATGCTATTGTAACATCCTGGGGTCATGTGATCACCATTTGTGACCTCCCAGCTTCCCACAAACAAAGTCAATGGTGGAAGCCAGATTTGCTTAACAGCTCTGTGATTCATTTAACAACCATGGCAAAAAAGATGGTAAAATCGAATAACATAAAATGACTTAACAACTGCCTTGCTTAGCAATAGAAATTCTGGTGTTAGTTGTGGCTGTAAGTTGAGGACTAGCTGTATTTCTTAAAGGAAACATAACCTTTATTCTTTGAAGGATCACCTGATTCTTGGATACAGTATGAACTAAATTCTAATGCTTTTAATATTAATTAAAACTCAGTTAATTCAAAATATAGATTTTATGGATTCCTTTCCTACTCATCTATTTTATGCATCTGCTTTCTGGCTTCATAAGTCACTTTGAAAAAGCAAAGTAATCACTCAGCAATAGTATCCAGATTACACATTACAGATGGTCCTCAATTTACAACAGGTCACTTAGCTACTATTCAAAGTTACGTCCTCCCTAAAGCTACCTATCAGTTGGTTTCAAATTACAACACCCAGCCTCTATGGTCACAGGATCACATTTTGGATAGTTAGCAATCAGTCCACATTTATGGCTATTTGCAATCATGTGACCTCCATTTATGGCATATTTTTTCGCAGAAACCGGTGTTAATTCCAATTTCTAAGAAAAAAACATTGGGTATAATGGATTCACTCAATGATCATGCCTTTCGCTTAATGATCATTCAAAAAACAGTGTGCTGCTTCATGACTGATGAATGCCTCCACTTACAACCATAATTCCAAATTCAATTATGTTCATAATTCGAGGACTACCTGTATTCTTTATCTCTCTTTCTTACACACAAACATACATACGCACAGAGACATCATGTTGACTTCACAATGGAGAGATGAACAAAGATTTCACAATCATTTGATGAACCAGAGTTGATGGAAATCTTGATGTCCCCAAAGCCTGAAGGACAGTATGCAAAACTCTGCCAGGGGTGACCCGCAACAATGCCAAGGAAGGGGTGTGCCATGCCACCTACCCAACATCATCGAAGTGAAGTCGAAGGACTGCCCAGACTGTGACACAAATGGTTGGAGTTCCTGGAGGAGGGAAGAAGAAAGTTTGATGGAGTCTGGGACAATTGGAAATTTCCCAATCAAAAATGGAATTTAGGTAGGCATTCACTGGCCTAATAACAATCATGGTTGTTATTATTATTTACACACAGTTTACCAGATAGATTTGACTGGATTTGCTTCTTTGGAGTAAAGGATCTACCATAGCTATAGATAATGTAATGGCTAGCACAGCTAATAGATTTTTAATAACTGCCTTGCTTAGCTATTCTGGTCCCAATTGTGGCCATACATTGAGGACTACCTGTACAGTAATGAATGAATCTGCAATCCTCACTCAGTTCTAGCACTGATAATGTAACCTAGTTGGGTCATGAAATATTTGCTCAGAACACACTGAGGACCCCACAATCCTCCTCCTCCTCTTCTCTCCCTTCTAGCACTGATGATGTTACCTAGTTGGGTCATGAAATGTCTGTAAGAAAACCACCAAGCTCAGAAAGCACCAAGGATCCCTTAATCTTCCTCCTCTTCCTCTTCCTCTCCACCTCCTCTTCCTGCCCCTCCTCCTCTCTGCAAATCTTCTTCCTTCTAGTACCAATGGTGTTCCCTAGTTGATTTATGAAACATCTGCAAGGGAACCACCAAGCTCAGAGAGCACCCAACAGCTCAACCCTGAGCTACATGTATCCTCTTCTCCTAGAAGCACTTACCCCAGCCAATGATAGTGTACCAGTAGAAATATCTCCTCTCTGGAAAGAAGGTTTCCACAAGTAACGTAAAGAGGTACAGCCCCTCAATGAAAAGCCAGAAATAGTTGGACATCACACAGTAGTGGAAGAAGACCATCACTGCCTTGCATTCCACCTGTGGAGGACAACCACCATTTTAGCTTTTCCCTCAGATGAATAACTGCCATCTCCATCCACTAGACCAGAGGTCTCCAAACTTGGGGGCTTTAAGACTTCCTCAGTTTGTGGACTTCAACTCCCAGAATTCCTCAGTAAGCATGACTGGTTGAAGAGTTCTGGGAGTTGCAGTCCACCTGTCTTAAAGTTGCCAAATTTGAAATCTCTGTGCTTGACTATCCCTTCTACCATTCCTAGACATAAGCTGTGCAAGATACTCATGATGAAACTATCAACCAATCAAACAGTTGCTAGGTTGGGAAGTGGCTCTATTAAGGACATTTTCTTGAAGTTCTTTGAGATATCCATCACCATCTTTCTTCAGCCAAGGATTTCTGCACCTGATCAGCTCGTGATCTTCTACACTGGGTTATATCTTTCAAGGTTCCCAATTAGAAGCCATGCTACTCAGGTAGAGTAAGCTGTAGCCCTACCTATCAGGTTGGAGGAGGCAGCTCCACTGCGAGATATAATTGATGTTCTGCAACGATTATAAAATCATAGATTATTCAGAATCTACACTGTTCAGCATAATGACATGTATTATAAAACAGAACATGGTATGATAAGGTTGGAAGGAACCTTGTAGGTCTTCTAATCCAGCTACCTGCTCAAGCAGGAGATCCTATACTATTCTTGTCCAACCTCTTCTTCAAAACCTCCAGTGATGGAGCACCTGCAACTTCTGGAGGCAAGCTGTTCCACTGGTTAATAGTTCTCCTTTGCTCCAGGTTGCTTTTCTCCTTGATTAGTTTACATCCATTGCTTTCTTGTTCTGCCTTAAGGTGCTCTGAAGCATAGATGGACTCTATTTTGCCTCTTCTTTATGGCAACCCCTCAAATATTGGAAGATTGTTATCACATTCTCTTGTTAAAATAGACATAACCAACTTCTGCAATGATTCTTCATACGTTTTAGTCTCCATGCCCCTAATTATATTTGTTGCTCTTCTTTTCACTCTTTCCAGAGTCTCAATTTTTTTTTTATATTGTGGCAACCAAAACTTCCATGTGTGGTCTTACTAAGGCATATAAAGTGGTATTAACACTTTATATTCTTGAAACTATCCTTCTGTTGATGTAGCCTAGGGCTGTGTTCACATTTTTTGGCAGCTGCCATACACCGCTGGCTCATACTTAAAATGGTTGTCCACTAGGAGTCTGAGATCCCTCTCACAATTGAGCAACTGTGATTAAAAGTTGTCATCTTTCTGCTTTCCTACCCTGGCTGCCATTAATGGTTCGGACAATACCGTATACCATCCATCCATTATGAAGTATATAGTGAAAATGGCATCTGTCCTATTACTTATTTTCTTACTTTCTTATCTATAAGTTGTATCTCATGATTTATGTTGATTGCTTTTATTTAATATCCTATTATGATTTATGTTGATTGCTATGATTCACTGTTGGATTTACAATGATTGTATTTTATGATTATGCTTATCACCTATTGCTTATAAGTACACTGAGAGCTTCTGGAGACAAATACCTTGTGTGTATCCAATCACACTTGGCTAATAAATAATTCTTTCTTTCTTTCATGTATTTATCCATTTGTCTGTCTTTCCAATCATATCTATCTATCTATTATCTTAGTTTAGTTTTAGTTTACTTTACTTTATTGCCATTGCACCTTGTAAAAAAAATCAACACCATCTTCAGTGCACATCACGACCATGAAAATAAACACAAACACACAAGCTTCACAACCCACACAATGATTTGAAAATCCCTGACACCAAATCAACACTGCACTATATAGTAGAATTCAGTGGAGTTACTGCTCTGGAATAGAAGTTATTTTTCAACCTATTTGTCCTCGTTTTTATTATTCTGTGCCATCTGCCAGATGATAATAATTAAAAAAAAAAAGGATACCCAGGATGAGATGGATCTTTGAGAATGTTCTGAACTTTCTTAAGGCAGCAGGAGTTGCCCTTCCAAAAAGGGGAGAGGGCAACCAATGATCCTCTGGGCAATGACCTTAACCCTCTGGAATGCTGTCCTATCTGTCACTGTGCAATTGGCAAATCATACATAGGTGCAGTAAGTTAAGATACTCTCTATGGGGCACTAGTAAAGGTCACCAGGAACTTTTTGTTCATCTCTATTATCTATATCTATCAATCTATTATCTATCTCTGTATCTGTATCTATCTATCATCTATCCCTATCGATCTATTATCTATATCAATCATCTATCTCTATTGATCTATTATTGATCGGATTATTATTGATCTACTATCTCTATTATCTATCATCCATCCATCCATCTATCTCTATCGATCTATTATCTGTATCTATCTATCATCTATTGATCTATTATCTATCTATATCTATCTAACTATCTATCTATCCTCTATCTCTATTGATCTATTATCTATATCTACCTATCAATCTATCAATCTATTATCTATATCTATTATCTATCTATCATCCATCAATCCATCCATCCATCTATTATCAATCTATTATCTATCTATTATCTATCAGTCTATTATCTATCTGTCTGTCTGTCTGTCTGTCTGTCTGTCTGTCTGTCTGTCTGTCTGTCTATCTATCTATCTATCTATCTATCTATCTATCTATCTATCTATCTATCTATCTATCTATCTACCTATCTATCTATCTAAACTTGAGCAGCTGCAATAATAAAGTGCACAATGGACCAAAAATGCAGTTGCAGTTGATTGACTGGAAAGTGCTGGCTCCTGCATGAGGCAATCTATGCTATAATTGGCTGCTGTGGGTATAAAGGGGGCGTTTCCCTTCTCCCCGCCATTTTTCTTCTGTGTGTTCTATATGTTGTTAATTTTACCTCATGATATCTCACTATGTACAGTACTTGACTATCTTGTCTGTTGTAAGCATAAATGTTAAATATATCTATTTATATAAAACAAGACTGTGTCAGTGATTCTGATTTTGTTTGGACAGCTGCCACTCAATTCCTTGACACAAAACATAGCTCTGCCATAGGTTTCTGCAGAGAAGAGTCCAAAATAGTCAACCTGGCCACCACAATCATATTTACTAGATCTTTCCAACAGAATCAGACATTACATTCTCTAAAATACCACCAGACTCGGCCTCTCGGCATGATTTACCGTCGAGATCAAGCAATGGTTGCTGTCTTGCTCGGCATACAGGACCCCATCTTTAATGAAGACAGAAATGGCACGCAGAATGAATGAAACAAAAAGATTCATATGAATAAAATTCCGAGTGCAATGCAGTTTTCTAAGAAAGGAAAGAAAAATGAAATAGGATTTTAAGAAACAGGGAAGAAAGATCATGTCATGTTTGCAAAGCATTCTCTGTACTGTCTCCCCGTGTCTATGGATGGGCCACAATTGACCCCAAAATTTCTGTTGCTACAGAAGACACTGGTGAAGTGAGCTTGGCCCCAATTTATGATGTTTCTTGCCACAGTTGTTAAGTGAATCATTACAGTTGTTAAGTTAGTAGCATGGTTATTAAGTAAATCTTGACTTTGCTTGGCCATAGGTCACAAAAAAGGATCACATGGCCCCTGGACACTGCAACCATCATAACTTGGAGTCAATTGCCAAACATCTGGATTTAGGTCACATGACCATGAGGATGCTGTAGTGGTCAAAAGTGTGAAAAATGGTCATGTCATTTTTTTCAGTGCTGTTGTAACTCTGAATAGTCAATAAATGAAGGGTTGTAAGTTGAGGACTGTCTTTACTTCATTGGCCTAAATCCTGTCAGATAACTGTTTTAAACACTGATCGTCCTTGATCATTTATTTATGACACGTAGTCATAAATATCTAACATGTGAACAAATCAAACACACCGTCTTCCTCCTGTTTTTCCCACAACAACATTGTGAAGTTGGTTGGGGTCTGAAAGAGGGACAGGTCCAGAGTCAACCAACTGTCTTTTATGCCTAAAGCAGGACTAGAACTCCCTGTCTCCTGGTGATTGGCCCAAAGTCACCCAGCTGGCTTTCATGCCTAAGGCAGGATTAGAACTTGCTGTCTCCTGATGATACGCCCCAAGTACACCAGCTGGACTTCATACCTAAAGTAGAACTAGAACTCACAGTCTCCTGGTGATTGGCCCAAAGTTACCCAACTGGCTAAAACTCTATTTCCTGGTAATAGGCCCCAAATACCCCAGCTAGTTTTCATACCTAAAGGCTAGGTCCCACTGGCCGACGGATGCAAAACGTATGCATAAAGGACACAGTGGATGAGCAAAATTTCGGGGGTGGCTTCCATCCGCTTGTCATACCGCTTCAAAAAGTGCAAAAATCTTGCATAGCAGAACGAAAAAGAACCGGACGTGGTGTAGTATGTAGCAGGGAGTTAACGTGATGTTCATAGGAAGCCTAGCGGATGACAGCGGACGACACCTCTGAAGGGTTCCAGGGAGAATTTTGAAGTGATGGCACTAGAAGAGCGAAGCAGATGCATCCGTAACACCTAAAGGCAAGAAAGGGGATGCCGCGCGGAGTGTAATAGTGGAACAAATAGATCCTTTCTCTGATTTTGTGTCGTAATGATCGTTATACGACTTCATGTACCCTTTCTTTCTCTCCCGTCTTTCCTTTTCAGCTGCAGCAGACTGTGTGTTGTGAGGATGCCAGTAGGAATGTCAAAGCAGCGATACAGCGGACGTTTAACGGATGATAATGGACATAGAACGTTTTGTTGCTCGATATGTCGCGGATATTATACTCCTCACGGCGGAAAGTTTCATCCTTCACAACGTTTCTTGATGCAGCTCAAACCTATCCTTTGCAACGGTGAAATCGCAGTGGATGGATCCTCGACGGATAGAGCGTATGAAACACGTATGCAATGAGTACACAACAGATGCATACTGTTTTCCAACGGATGGCAAGCATTTTTTAACGTTTTACATCCTCTTTGCATCCATAAGTGCAGTGGGACAGGGCCTTAAGGTAGAACTAGAATTCCCTAGCTCCCGGCGAATGGCCCAAAGTCACCAGCTGTTTCATGACTAAGGTGGGACTAGAACTCACTGTCTCCTGGTGATTGGGCAAAAGTCATCCAGCTGGCTTACACTGCTAAGGCAGGACTAGAATTCACCATCTCCTGGTTTCTAGCCTGGTGCCTTAACCACTGGACCAAACTGGCTGTCATGACATGCCTGACCAGGGAACCTCATCCAGTCAAAACAATTTTTGTGACAACTCACCTGAAACGGCACAGAATCACCATGGCGGTGGTGAGTGAAACGAGGGATGTGCTGTAGCCAACTGTATACAAAGCCTTGACAGATAGATAGTAGTAAGCCTGTGAATCAAACAGCAAAGTTAGAGTTAACTTTGAGGAAAGATTAAAAGTTTAAATGACTTGGTTTTTCACTTTCTTTGTCCAAGAGTCCAAATACATTCCTTTCACTATACCATACAGGTAATCCTCAACTTATGACTATTCATTCAGCAGGCCAGGACCCCCAGAGATAACCTATGCTCTGCATAAGAATGCAATGGGGAGAGCCTGGATTGCATGGCTGCTTGGCTCAATGACAGCAATAATTTAAGGACCATAATTCTGGACTCAATTTGTGGTCGTAAGTCAAGGACTACCTGTAGACCTGATCTACAACCCCAAATGGAGCAGCTTGTTCTGATGAGAGTTTGCAGTCAAAGGATACAGGTGGCCCTCAAATTACAACCGCAGTTGAGGCCAACATTGGTAAATGAGACAGTTGCTAGCTCAGTTTTGCCTCATTTTATGACTTTTCTTGCCACATTTATGAACCGAATCAGTGTAGTTGTTAAGTTAGCCACAGGGTTGTTAAGTGAATCTGGCTTCTCCACTGACTTTGCTTGTCAGAAGGTCAGAAAACAGGGTTCACATGACTCCAGGACACTGCACATGAGCATCAACCACACCTAGAGTATTGCATCCAGTTTGTTCACCACATTACAAAAAAGATGTTGAGGCTCTAAAAAAAGTACAGAGAAGAGCAACCAGGATGATTAGGGGACTGGAGACTAAAACATATGAAGAACGGTTACAGGAACTGGGCCTGGCTAGTCCAGTGAAGAGAAGGACCAGGGGAGACATGATAGCAGTGAATAATGGATGGAAGAAATAATGGATGGAAAATGAACAAGGAGAGATTCAGCCTGGAAATAAGGAGAAACTTTCTGACAGAACTATCAACTCATGGAATATATCCTTGCCCTCAGAAGTTGTGGGAGCGCCATCACTTGAGACTTTCAAGAAGAGATTGGACTGCCATTTGTCAGAAATGGTGTAGGATCTCCTGCTTGTGCAGGGGGTTGGACTAGATGATCTACAAGGTCCCTTCCAACTCTGATTAACTGTTAACAGTTCATTTGGTGACCAATTGAAGTTACAAGGGCACGGAAAAAAGTGATCTATGAATGTCTTTCACACTCATGATCACTGCAGCATCCCTATGGCCATGTGATCACAATTCGTTTGGCAACTGACCCGTATTTATGACGGTTGCAGTGTCCTGGAATTATATGATCACCTTTTGACCAGCAGAAAGTCAGATTCACTTAACAACTGTATGTCTAATTTAACAGCTCTGGTGATTCATATAACAACTAAAGCAAGAAAGGTTGTAAAATGGAGGTTAACTGACTTAACACCTGTCTCACTTAACAAAAGAACTTTTGGGCTCAATTGTAATCGTAAATGAAGGACTACCTGCACTTAGGCACAAATAGATATTCATCTAGCTTTCGGATCCCCTTTGGACATAGGAGGGGCAATTTAAGAATTTGCTGTGATTTACGGCTGGCAATCATGCCTCCAAAACAGATTTATCTTCATTTACCAGCTTACCTGACCATTTCCTATCGACGTGTCATTCTCGTCAAATCCGCAGGCATCGTAATAATGTGGGAATGGCTCAGACCAGCCCTCCTGGGTGCAGTTCCTGCTGACCAACTTAAAATCCACCGATCCATCTGTTGGTTGGGGGAAAACAAATTAAATAGAAAATTTTTAGAAAAATTAGTAAAGTAGAGCAAGAAGCTTTAGAGCAGAGATCTCCAAGCTTGATGACTTTAAGACTGGTGGACTTTAACTCCCAGAATCCCCCAGCCAGCTGAGGGATTCTGGGAATTGAAGTTCCTCCAGGCTCAAAGTTGCCAAGTTTAGAGATCCTTGTTTTAGAGAAAGAGACAGAACGATTTCAAGAAAAATCTGGCTTTTTGGGGGGGCTTGGCTTGGCTCTGGTGCCCTACACTGCAAAGTTGTTTGCAAGGTCCTCTAAATGGATTCGACATCAGTGGGATCGCTTGGTCAGTGCAAGAAGTGCTGGGGGGAATGAATGGATGAAAAAAAGGCTCCATTTTTTACCTAGAAGTTGTTCTGGATTCTCAAACATTTCAAGCTCTCCTACAAAAAAAAAAAAAAAGAGAAGATAGAAGTTGAAATCCACTTTAGAACCTATACAGGTGGTCCTTGACTTACAACAACATTTAGTGACCAAAGTTACAACACTGAAAAAAAAAATCATTTATGACCCTTTTTCACACTTACAAACCATTGCAGCATAATCATGTGATCAAAATTCAGACACTTGGCAACTGACTCACATTTATGATGGTTGCAGTGTCCCAGGGTCACGTGATCCCCTTTTATGACCTTCTAACCATCAAACTCAATGGGGAAGCCAGATTTGCTTAACAACTGTGACTAGAAAGGTTGTAAAATGGGGGGAAATTCACATAAAAGGTGGCTTGTTTAGCCACGGAAATTTTGGGCTCAGTTGCGGTCATAAATTGAGGACTACTTCCGTATATCCCTTTCTCAACCTATCTAAATGGAGAGTAGAAGAAGTAGGTCCTTACCTGGCTGCGCATATGCCATGCTGTTCATATCCCAGCCTGGTGCATAGAAAAAGAAAAAGAAGTTAAAGAACGTAGTTAACAACAAAAATATATATTCTTTCATTATTATATCACCACTCTTCATTTTCCTCCCTTGTATGAAATTTTTGTACTTATTATACCTTCCTAAATTCCCTCTTTCTACTATATTCCAGACCTTATGTACAAGCAGGGATACATGCATTTAAAATGGAACACAATGGAACAGAACCGAACAATAGAATTGGAAGGGACCTTGGAGGTCCACTAGTCCAACCCCCTGCTTGGGCAGGAAACCCTTTCCCATTTCAGACAAATGGTTGCCCAATATCTTCTTAAAACCTTCCAGTGTTGGAAGTTTAATCCATTTAATTAATCAGAATAGAGCTGGAAGGGACCTTGATGAGTTTCTCTCTTTTATAAACATATAAAAATAATCCCCGACTTGTAGCCATTTGTTTAGCAAACGTTCAAAGTTACAACAGCACTGAAAAAAGTGAATTACGGATGGTCCTCATACTTATGACCCTTTTGGTTTCCTTGACATCATGAGATCAACATTGGGATGCTTGGCACCTGGGATGCATTTATGATAGCTGTAGCATCTGGAGATCATGTGATTGGCATTTGCAACTTTCCCAGCAAGCAAAGTCAATGGGGGAAGCTGGATTCGCTTAACAAAAATGGTGATTCACTTAACAATGGGGCAAAAAAGGAAATAAAACCAGGCACGAATTACTTAACAACTGCCTCGCTTAGCCATGAAACAGAACAGAACAGAACAGAACAATAGAGTTGGAAGGGACCTTAGAGGTCTTCTAGTTCAACTTTCCACTCAGGAAGGAAATCCTATTGCTTTTCAGACAAATAGTTGCCATAAGAGGAGGACTATCATTTGTGGCATTGTTATCATAAGGCGAGGACTATCATTTTTTTCTGGTGGGACAATGTGGATAAATAAATAAATAAGGAAAACTCACAGATAAAAGAAAGAAGCACATCAAACATATATAACACCGAGGGCTGGTTATAACCATCATTTGTTTAATGCCGTTGTAATTTTCAACGGTTGCTGAATGAGTGAATGGTTATATGTCAAGGACTACCTGTATCTGAGTTCATTTGGTCAACTACAACACTGGCTATTTATTTTTCATTTCCTCTGTTCTTTCCTTTGCACATGTCAGGTTTATTCATGGTCTAAGTTCCGATTCTGTTCTGTGAAACAGCCAGAGATCTAATTAGAAATATTGTAACCCTCAAATTACAACCACAATTGAGCCCAAAATCTCTGCAGCTAAACGAGACAGTTATTAAGTGAATTTTGCCCCATTTTTGCAACCTTCCTTGCTATAGTTAGGTGAACCTCTGCAATCACTAAGCTAGTAACATGGTTGTTAAGCAAACCTTCCTTCCCCTATGACTTAGCTTGTCAGAAGGTTTCAAGACACCTCCCCCAGAACACTGACCATCATAAATTTGAGTCAGTTACCTACCTTATGTCTCAATTTTGATCACATGGCCATGGGAAGGCTTCAACAGTCATATGAAAAATAGTCATAAGTCCACTTTTTTCCAGTGCCGTTGTATTTTTTAATCGTCACTAAATGAACTGTTTTGGAGGCTACTAGTAGTACTTATCGGCCTTCCTTGTCTCCTACAGAAATTGCTTTCTCGGTAACTTCTCACCCCTGATCTATAGAATAGAATAGAATAGAAACTATGGAATGGAATGGAAGAGAAATAGAATAGAATAGAATAGAATGGAAAACAGAATAGAGAATAGAATAGAATAGAAATAAAAGACAATAGTAAAGAAAACAGAACAGAAAAGAATAGAATGTGGAATAAAATAAGATGAGAATAGGAAAATATACCACAAAATAGAGAATAGAATACAGAATAGGAATGAATAGTGAATATATTACAAAGAGAATAGAATAGAAAATATATTACAAAATAGAGAATAGAACAGGGAATAGAATAGAATAGAATAGAATAGAGAATATACTACAAAATAGAGAATAGAATAGAGAATAGAACAGAATATGATTGGAAAGGACATTGAAGGTCTTCTACTTTAACCCATTTCCACATATGGTTTATGCTCGTTTCAAAGGGATCCATTAAACAGGAAACCAGGAAGATATTTTATCTCTTTAGGCTGAGTTAAATTCATAAATGAATTTACGGAAATTCTTAGTTGAACAGCCATAAATGGGTTGTAATGCTTCATTTTGCCACTAGATGACTGTCTAGATCCCTCCCCAATGTTGACCATCTTCTGCAGAAGAAATGTACCCCAATATAGTCCCCCCCCAATACTCATATTTCCCAATTCCATTCTTTCTTCTTGGAGATGGACTCAGATTGAAATTCAGCTTCTTCTCTAATCCCTGGTTGATTTTTATAGCCAAGGATTCTGGAGAGGCAATACTCCAGAAGCTTATATAAATAAACTCACCAATAGATCCAACCTTGGAAAGGAGACCTATAAAATCTTGAAAAGTTTTGCAAAGTTCCTGCAAAAGATGTTTCTCCTTGTTTGATGTTGCAAAGGAGTTCTCACCTCTGCAACACTCCGGAAAGTTTGCAAAGTTCTTATCCAGCATTGGAACGGTTGAAAGCCTAACTAGTCCTTGGCTTATAACCATTCACTTAGTGACCATTTAAAGTTATAATAGTCCTGCTGCATCTCCATTTCATCTTCTTTTTTCATGTCTTTTCTCTCTCTGCAATACACAGGTAGTCCTCAACTTGCAACCACTCATTTAGTGACCGTTCAAAGTTACAAAGCAACACTGAAAAGGTTACTTCTGACCGTTTTCTCAAACGTACAACTGTTGCCAGATCCCCATGGTCACGTGATCAAAATTCAGATGCTTGGCACTTGATTCATACTTATGACAGTCGCAATGTCCCTGGGGTCACATGATCCCCTTTTGTGACCTTCTGACAAGCGAAGTCAATGGGGAAGCCGGATTCACTTAACAACGGTACTTCTAAATTAACAAGTGGTTCACTTAACAATCGTGGCAAGAAAAGCCATAAAATGGAAAAGTCGATTTTGAAAAATCAAAATTTGAGTACTAGGTAACCAGCATGGATTTACCATGATTGTTGGGTTCTGGGGTTGTTTATGGTTCCTGTAGTGTTCGCGAAGAATGAGACCGGAGACCAGTGTAACTTCAGCTCTTTTATTTAGTGCAGAAAATCCATCTGAACCAGGAGCCGCGGCAGCTCTTTTTATAGAGAGGCTGCTTGCAGCTAGTGGCCAATGATGGCTACTTGTTTTTCCCGCCGCTGAGCTGGCCAATCATAGGTTAGCTGTTATTGGCCAATCAGCGTTGAGAAGGGAACAAATCAGCTTCTAGTATTTCTCAACCAATAGCAATAGACTATTTGAAGTATGTTAATATGGAACAGTTCCCTTCTGGCCTACACCTGGGTAGTCCTTGACCTGGGATCTCTTGGTGGTCTCCCATCCAAATGCAGGTAGTCCTTGACCTATGAGCACAATTGAGCCCAATATTTTTTGTTGCTAAGCGAGACAGTCATTAAGGGAGCTTTGTCCCATTTTGCAAGCTTTCTTGCCACCGTCGTTAAGCGATTTCCTGCAGTTGTTCAATTAGTCACATGGTTGTTAAGCGAATCCAGCTTCCCCATTGCTCATTAGAAGATTGCAAAACGAGATCACCTGACGATTTGCCACTCTCATAAATAAAAACTAGTTGCCAACCCTCCAAATTTTTGGAAGCTGCAGCAGTTGCGAAAACCAACTCCTAAGTCACCTTTTTCAGTGCAGTTGTAACTTTGAATGGTCACTAAATGAACTGTTGTTAACTCGAGGACTACCAGTACTGAGCAGCTCTGAATGTGCATTTTCCTTTTGCGGGATCAATCGGAGTCAAGAGGTTTGCATTATAAATTTTCTGTATTTACTCCCTTTGTTCCTGTTTAGTTCATATTTATACTTGTTACCTTGTACATGCTTGACAAACAAATAAATGAAATTAAAAAAAAATTGATTTGAGGCTACCTCCTCCTCCTCTTCCTCCTCCTCCTCTGCCTTGGCCTGCTACAATTCCAAATTTCTTTCTGCAGTTCAGAATAAATGGAGTCCTGGGTGTAAAACACCTTACCATAATCTAAGTTCACCACGGTGAAGAGAGCTGGGCATTTGACAAACACGACTTCACCCACCAAAGCTGGTTTCCAGCAAGTGATATTATCCCACATCCCGGCGCAACCTGCAGAAATAAAAAAGAACCACAATTTAAAAAACAATGCAGAAAACAGATAGCAGAGAAAGAACCAGCACTCCATCGCATCTGCCTTTTGGGGGTCTTCTTTGTGTTTTCTTTTTAATTGATTTATGCCTTTATTATTTTATAATTGCTATTTTTTATTTTCTATATTATTATAATTTTATTTATTCTTTATTTATTTGCCTTCTTCCTCCTCCTCCTCCTCCTTCTCCTCTTCCCCCTTCCCCCTCCTCTTCTTCTCCTCCTCCTCTTCCCCTCCTCCTCCTTCCTCTTCCTCTCCACAAACCTGACTCCCTCCTAGCACTGATGATGTTTTCTAGTTGGGTCATGAAAGATCTGCAAGAAAACCAACAAGCTCAGAGAGTATCAGGGACCCCACAGTCGTCTTCCTCCTTCTCCTCCTCCCATATCTGTCATCGGACGTTGCCGATCATGTTGCCAATCCTATTTTGATCAACAGCAGCACGAAAAAAGGGCTGTTGAGCTTTGTCCAAACTGGTCCCTTTGAATGTGGGGCCACGATATTCTCCTTCTTCTGCCTGGACCTCCTTTCCATCTTTCCCTGGAAGGATGCTGTATTTTTCCTGCTGCCGCATTGTTTTCTCATGGTTTGGATGGTTTCCCTTGGCTCTCCCAGGCTTTTCTCATTTTATTTGCTATTACTTCTATTTTATTACTTATTTATTAATTTTTTTTATTTATTTATTGTTTCAGTTTTTTAAATTTTGTGTTTCATTATTTATTTTTTTTATTTAATGATGTTTTGTTTTGTTTTATACATCCTCGACTTACAACAGCTCATTTAATGACCATTCGAAGTTACAATGGCACTGAAAAAAGTGACTTATGACCGTTTCTCACACTTATGACCATTGCAGCATTCCCAGGGTCATGTGATCGAAATTTGGATGCTTGGCAACTGACTCATATTTACGATGGTTGCGATGTCCCTGGGGGTCACGTGATCCTCTTTTGCGACTGTCTGATAGGCAAAGTCAATGGGGGAAACCAGATCCACCTAACAACTGTGTTACTAACTTAATAACTGCAGTGATTCGCTTAACAACTGTAGCAAGAAAGGTTCTAATATGGGGAAATTTTCACTTAACAACTCTCTTATTTAGCAACAGAAGTTTGGGGTCATAAATCAAGGACTACCTGTACCATGGTCATAACTCAAGGACCTCCTGTAGCAGAAGGAAGAAAGGGATTACACGAAGCTTAAATCTAATGACATTTGAAAACTTCATAAAGAACTTGGCAATTGTATACATGTGGTTTGTTTGTTGTGGTTTTTCTGGGATGTATTTTTTTTCCAGTCTATATTCTGGAATTTTCTGCATGTTTCTAAAAGATTGATCTCCATTTATTTTTGGAAGAATGCACAGTGTCACATGTTAAGTTGATTGAATTCCTGCTTTGCTGCTGGCTCACACTCTTGCTCAGACTGTCACACTAGGAAGTCACACAAAAATAAAACATGACCCTCAAACTATTAAAAATAAACATTTTTTTAGACACAACTTTTAGAATAATGCATCTAAATACCACAAAGGCACCATGGTTTAGGGGAACCCAAGTTGTATTCTCTAAAAATTTGAACAAGGGCAAGAGAGAGAGAGAGAAAGAGAGAGAGAGAAGCAAAATGAATTTAATTGAAATTAATAAAACGAAACTTTGGTGATGTTTTCCCCGTGGATTTCACCACGTCCCCCTATCTGCCCCATCCAAAATTTATAATTTCCATAGCAACTTTGGGAGATGTTTTGATGGCGAAAAGAGGATTATGTAATGCCTGCACTCCTGCATTGCAGCAATCATAAAATATATGAATGGAGAAAATCACATTGTCTAAGTAGCCTGTTTTCTCCAATGGAGAGTTTTAAAATGAGAAATCAAGTCTCTTGTTCCGTCTTCTCCCAGGTGGGAACCTGGTGAAGGGCCTCTAATCCTGCCACTCCATGCCATGCCATTAAATCTATGTTTATTGATTGCGTTATTAGATTTTTATCCTGCTATTATGTTATGAGTACTGCAATGTACATAATACTGCTTCTATCTTCCCTACTACAACAACCCTGTGAGGTAGATTGGGCTGAGAGACTAAGTAACTCACCTGTCTTTCATGCCTAAGTTGGAACTAGGACTCACTGTCTCCTAGTGATTGACCCAAAGTCATGCAGCCAGCTTTCATGTCTGAGTCTGTACTAGAACTCACCATCTCCTGGTGATTAGCCCAAAGTCATCTACCCAGCTTTCATGCCTAAGATGGGACTAGAACTCACTATCTCCACTAATTGGCCCAAAGTCACCCAGATGGCTTCCATGCTAAGGCAAAACTAGAATTCCCTGTCTCCTGGTAATTGGATCAAATTCATCCAGTCAGCTTTCATGCCTGAGACCTGCACTAGAACTCAACATCTCTTTATAATTGACCCAAAGTCATCCAGATGGCTTTCAGGCAAAAGCAGGACTAGAATCCCCTGTCTCCTGGTGATTAGCTCAAAGTGACCCAACTAGCTTTTATGCCTAAGGCGGGACTAGAAATCCCTTCACCCAGTTTTCTAGCTTGATGTCTTAACAACTAGTTCCAAATTCCATTTTTATCTCTGGAAAAAAACAAGGGCTTCCTTACGGAAGGAATCATAGTGCTAGACTGACTTTTGGCATTAATAATTAATTATAAAATTAATAATTATTAATAGTTAATAATAATCAGTCCTTAATTTCAAGATCAAGGATAAATCAACCCTTGGGTATAGGAACAGTTGGATTCAACTACCCAAGATGGTGGGTTATCCCAGAATATATCAGCTGAGTTAGCAAACATTATACAACTTTAAGCCCGTCTCCCATGGAAAGGAACTATTTTGGATGTCCTTTACTAACGTGTCAAGAGACAGATGTCAATCCTGAAGCTGGCCAGGCCGGAGCCATTTTGGAGCTGAGGGATTGGTGGGGGGCAATTAGGGATAGCTGGGTTTGTGTAGTCAAAATAAAATACTTTCTCTTGGGAACTAAGGACATTCTCACACCTGGTGTGAGAGAGAAAGAGAGAGGGAGGGAGAGAGAGAGAGAGCACACTTGTCAGAAGGTTGCAAAACGGTCACAAAAAGGTATAACATGTAGCAAAATAAATGTCTCGCTTAGTAACATAAAATTTGAGCTCCATTGTGGTCGTAATTCCAGAACAATCCATAGATTTACTTTGCCTGGTCGTATATCTTATCTAGTCTATCAGATGTGGTTGACACTCGTTTCTAAGGAAAATGTGGAAATTCCATTTGTATGTGTTTTTCTGAACATTTAAGCATGTTTATTATTAGGTATTCTCTTCCGAAGAATACTTAGCAAATGTTGGTGTTTTGGAATTAATTCAAATTCTAAGAATTGTCAAAATATCACTGCAATATATATATATATATATATATATATACACACATACATACATACATACATACATACATATATATATATATATATGGAGTTTGCAGCAAAGCTGGGCTTTGTTTGTTTGTTGCAAACTTAATGCTGTAAGACTGAATAATTCTATATTTTTTTCAGCTGTTTTGACAATTCTATTAAAGTTCCTAGCACTTTAATAACTATGGGGGAACAATTTGCTGGTTTATTCCCCAATCTCTCAATTTGAGTGGTTAAATCCTGATATTTCACAATTTTTTTTCCCAGGCCTTTTCAGCTATTCTACTTTTCTGTCAGTTGGCATTGTCGAATTGGTAAATAACCTGCTTTTCTTCAACTACTGGGGATGTCCACTATATTGTATTATGGAGATGAATCTGTCTGACTTCAGAGGTCCCCCAGCGTTTTTACCTGGTTATTTTAGAGCACTGTTTTTTCTTGTTTGGAAAAGATGGCAAAATTCTATTTAAAAATGTTTAAGGTTGAGAAGATGGTGCAACGGGGATGGTTGAGAAGAAAGTAAAGGGAAGGAGGAAGGAAGGGGGAAGGGAGAGAGAGAGAGGGATGGGAAAGGAAGGGGAAAGAGAACAGAAGGGAGGGAGGAAGGAGAAGGGAAAACGAAGGGGAAGGGAGAGGGAGACAGAGAGGAAGAAGGAAGGAAGTGTGAGAAAATGACAACTATTTTAAAGCTAGCTTAATCTGTATTTCATTAATAGGGCCTCTGATAGACGATATATTAAAGTATTGCTTGAAATAATTTCCTAAGCACAGCAAAATATTTGCAATCTGCTGAAGTAGTACAAACTTGCAATCAGTTTTACAGTTATTTTGGATCAGGAATATCTGATCAGAAAAGGGTATAAAAGAGAGAGAGACGAATCTTCAGTCATGGCGCCGTTCCTTGCTGGACCTGAGCCTCGGTGCAGTGGTGAGAGTGCAGTACTGCAGGCTACTTCTGCAGCCTGCTGACTGCCTGCAATTTGGCAGATTGAATCTCACCAGGATCAAGGTTGATTTAGCCTTCCGTCCTTCCGAGGTGGGTAAAATGAGGACCCAGATTATTAGGGGAAAGAGGCTGATTCTGTAAACCGCTTAGAGGGGGCTGGAAAACACTATAAAATAGTATATAAGTCTAACTACTATTGTTATTGTCTTTCTTTCCTTCCTTCCTTCCTTCCTTCCTTCCTTCCTTCCTTCCTTCCTTCCTTCCTTCCTTCCTTCCTTCCTTCCTTCCTTCCTTCCTTCCTTCCTTCCTTCCCTACTTTTCTCCCTCCCATCCATCCATCCATCCCAGCTCAAGGTTGACTCAGCCTTCTCTCCTTCCGAGGTGGGTAAAATGAGGACCCAGATTACTGGGGGCAAGAGGCTGACTCTGGAAACCGCTTAGAGGACTGTAAAACACTATAAAGTGGTATATAAGTCTAAGTGCTATTGTAATTATCCTTGGACCTCATTGCAATGGGTTATTGGTATAAGTAATGCTGCATTGTGTTACCTTGATGGCTCTTCATGGTCTAAATTGCTCATGAAATAAACCTTTGATTCTTGAAGTAAGAATTTGATTAGTTGTATTACTGTCTCCATGTTTTATTGGTCTCATTTTATGACAGAAGGAAGGAGAAGGAGGGAGGGAGGGAGGGGAAAGAAAGAGGGGAGGGAAGAAAGAAGGGAAAGGAAAGGAAAGGACAGAGGAAGGGGGATTGTCCTATCCGTCCTGCCCTAATCACCAAAAACGCAGCTGGGGCCAGGTGGAAGTACAGTACAACCAGTTACTCTTACAGTTTATATTTTCACACATGTTCCAACACACGTTGTGTGTGTCCCTATCTCAATGTAAGCCTCTTCCATAGCTCTTCTTTGCTATTTCCCAGCAATTGTCAAAAGCCTCTACTTATTTGTTGCATGAAATAAAGTGATTTTTTTTTAAATACAAAAAAGAGATCCTTCTATATATTCCCAGTCCTGACACCAAGGGGGCATGAGAGAAAATGCTCCTCTCGACCCCACAGCCTGCACCCACAACTCCCAAAGGACATTCTTCTACTGCCTTTCCCCCCATTTCTTTCCCCCCCAAAACCCCCAATGTTGATGATGAGCAAAAACACAGCGGTGAGAAGCCTCCTGATGCCAATTGAGCCGAACGAGCGTTGCAGCCATTAAAACATGGAAGCGAATGAGCGAAGCAGCCAGGGTTTGTTCATGTGTGGAAATTAGGAGTCCTTTTTGCCAAGATGTGGAGGAGAGACAATTTCACAGATGTGTGTTCTGGAAAACACTGCCTGCTCTGTGGCGAGAGGGTCTAAGGCAGCTGTGCCTTGCTTGGGGGGCGGGACGGGGACGGGCATTTGGCATGTTGCTCCTATGCTTCATTGAGGGTTTGCCAGGCCCAACAGCGAGATCTTGTTTCGACAGAAGTTTTCTAACTCAGGGTTGGACTGGGTGAGCCTGGGTGCTCCCTGAGCTTGGTGATTTTCCTGCAGACGTTTCATGACCCAACTAGGGAATATCATCAGAGGCAATGGAGATTGGGAGGAGGAGGAAGAGGAAAAAGAAGAGGAGAGGACAAGGAAGAGGAGAAAGAAGCAGAGGAGAAGATGAAGAGGAGGAATGGGAGAAGGAGGAGGAGGAGGAAGAAGAAGAGGAGGAGGAAGAGGAGGAGGAGAAAGAGGAGGAAGAGGAAGAAAAGAGGAAGAAGAAGATTGTGGGGTCCTGGGTGCTTTCTGAGCTTGGTGGTTTTCCTGCAGACATTTCATGACCCAACTAGGGAACATAATCAGTGATAGAAAGGAATGGAGATTGGGAGGAGGAGGAGTGGGAAGAGAAGGAGGAGGAGGAGGAGGAGTGGGAAGAGGAGAAAGAGGAGGAGGAGGAAGAGGAGGAAGAGGAGGGGGAGGAGGAGGATAACTACTTGTGGGGTCCTTGTGCTCTTTGACCTTGGTTGTTTTCTTGAGACATTTTATGACAGCAACCAGGCAACATCATCAATGCCAAAAGGAAACGCAATTTGCACTAATTTTATATACAGGTGTCCACAACTTATGACCACAATTGGGCTGAAAATTTCCTTTGCTAAGCTGGATTCCACATGACTAACCTAACAATTGCAGTGCTTGAGCAGGGGGTTGGACTAGAAGACCTCAAAGTCTTTTCCAACTTGGTTATTCCATTTTGCTTAACAGTCCGGTTCAACTGTCATAACAGCTACCAAGGTCCGATAGGTAAACTCTGGCTTTAATTCTGGAGTCAAAAGTCTAGCAGCAACTTATAAAGAATTGTTAGCTTCGATGCTAACAGTTCATTTAGTGACCGTTTGGAGTTATAGTGGCACTGAAAAAGGTGACATGACCATTTTTCACACTTTATGACTGTTGAAGCATCCCCATGGTCACTTGATCAAAATTTGGATGCTTGGCAACTGGTTCATATTTATGATGGTTGCAATGTCCCAAGTTCAAGTGATCACCATTGCAGCAAAGCCAGATTCACTTAACAACCAAGTTACTAACTTAACAACTGCAGTTATTCGCTTAATAACTATGGCAAGGAAGGTCATAAAATGGGGCAAAACTCACTTAACATGTCTCAACTTAACAAGAGAAATTTTGGGCTCAGCTATGGTCTCCTCATAGTATCTTCCTTACTGATTTTGAGATCTGAGAGGATTTTACTGATTTGTGGCAAGTTCCAGCACATACCTGGGGATGATCCATTGAAGGTCATACTGCTGGTCAGTTTCTGGATGTTTTCTAAACATGCTTCTTGTTCCTTCTTGATGAAACAATCAGAATGCATGGATGCAGCCTGTGGGAAAGCAGAAAACAGGCCCACAGTGAGATCCCCTGACTGCAGGCCATAGAGGAAAAATGGAGGGTCAGTGGCTGATTAGCTACCTACATATCTGTCTATTATTATCTCTTTCTGTTTATCTATCTACCATCTTTCTCTCCCTCAGTCTCTGTCTTTTTCTCTCTCTGTCTTATCAATTCTATCTATCTATCTATCTATCCATCCATCCATCCATCCATCCATCCATCCATCCATCCACCCACCCATCCATCCATCCATCCATCCATCCAGCCATCTATTCTTAATCTAATCTATCTATTAAAATCTATCTATCTATCTATCTATCTATCTATCTATCTATCTATTATCTCTATCTTCCCTATCTGTCATCCCTCCATCCTTCCATCCTCTGTCTATCTGTCTGTCTGTCTGTCTGTCTGTCTGTCTGTCTGTCTATCTATCATTCTATCTAATCTATTCTATCTATCTATCCTTATCTATCTATCTTATGATCTATCATCCATCCATCCATCCTGTCTGCCTGCCTGCCTTCCTGCCTACCTATCATCTATCTGTCTGTCTATCTGTCTATCTATCTATCTACTATCTATCTATCTATCTATCTATCTATCTATCTATCATCCACTCCGTCTCCGTCCATCCATCCATCCTCTATCTATGTCCATCCCTCCATCCTGTCTGTCTGTCTGTCTGTCTGTCTATCTATCTATCTATCTATCTATTCTATCTATCTATCTATCTATCCATCTATCCATATCTATCTATCTATCTATCTATCTACTTCTATCTATCATCTATTCATCTATCTTTCATCCATCCATTCTGTCTGTCTGTCTCCTTCTTGCCCCTCTTTGTCTCTCTCTTTCATCCTTCCATCTCCCTTCCCCTCCATCCCTGTCCTTCCTTCCTTCCTTCCTTCCTTCCTTCCTTCCTTCCTTCCTTCCTTCCTTCCTTCCTTCCTTCCTAACAGATAAATTTGGGGAGTGGGGGAGAGGAATCTGTCACAACTTCAAATGGCCAGTAAGCGAATGATCATAATCCGAGGACTCGCTCTAGCAACCATCCTCAGCTGATGATCTAAAGAACCTGGCTGCTGTATCGCTTCTGCATGGCATCTCTGAATCCAACACACATCTGCAGGGAAACCACTGAGGAAATATGAATATTGCAAGCCCCATTTTAAGCCTTCCTCGACTGCTCTCCCTGCTGAGTGGAGCACCACAGTTTCTACTTTCCAACACAACCGTTTTGTGGCATTATAATGACTTTACAAAAGGTTCAGGTTTGACACCAGACGCCTTCATGAACTGAGGATCTGTGTCAGTTTCCTCTCAAGGGAAATGGGTGACATTTGGTACAAAACAATAGCTAGTGCAGGACGAAGAACGTAAAGAAAACACAAATCAAAGCAACGTTTGGAATTGAATACAGGTAGTTCTCAGCTTATAACAGCTCATTCAGTGACTGTTCAAAATTACAATGCCACTGAAGCAAGTGACTTATGACCATTTTTCACACTTACAACAATTGTAGCATCCCCATGGTCACAGGGCCAAAATTCAGACAGTTGGCAACTGATTCATATTTATGATGTTGCCGGTTTCTCCAAGGCCACGTGAACTCCTTTTCAATGGGGAAGCCAGATTCGCTTAACAACGGTGTTATTAACTTAACAGTTGAACTGATTTGCTAAACAACTGTGGCACAAAAGGTTGTAAAGTAAAGCAAAACTCTGGACAAACAGTTATTCAATCTCATCTTAAAAAGCTCTCGAGATAGAGCACCTGTCCCACAACTTCTGGAGATGAGCCATGCCACTGATTAATTGTGCTAAAAAGAAGTTCCTAAACATAGGACATGTGAACACACACACACACACACACACATAAACAAAAGGAAAACAAAGGCACGATGGGTGTGAAAATTATAACTGTTGGCTCCCCAATCGAGATGAGGAACAAAACCCTAATCAACCAGTCTTCCATCCTCAAAAAAAGTGCCATCTGTTGCTATTGTTCCGAAAGCAGGTGGCACCTATTACTTTACTCCAAACCTTCTAATCAAATTCATTTTAGGAGCAGCTCCAGGTTTTAGGAGTTGCAGAGAATTGAGGAAATAGCTATTTCCCAGGTAGATGGTCTGAGTGCTTCAGAGGAATTCCATCGAAAGCCTTGAACTTAAGAGCCTGTAAGAGTCCCCTTCTCGGGACAATGGGTGGCATAAACATTTAATAAAATAAATTGAGAGAGGTCATTGATAGAGAAAGAAAGAAAGAAAGAAAGAAAGAAAGAAAGAAAGAAAGAAAGAAAGAAAGAAAATGAAAGAAAAAGAAAGAAAGAAAGGAAGGAAGGAAGAGAAAGAAAGGAAGGATGGATGGATGAAAGGATGAGAGAGAAATGATATAGATAGATTTTAGAGAGATGAAATGGATGGATGGATGGATGGATGGATGGACGGGCAGCTGGCTGGCAGGAGGGAGGGAGTGGATAGGTGGATGCAGGTAGGTGCATGGATAGGTAGATAGGTAGGTAGTTACGTCAAGAACTGTCTGTAGCACACACACATACACATATACAAACAGATATAGATATGTTTTATTGTTATTTTGTATTGTTTAGAGAGAAAAATGACAATAAAGAGTGTCTTAATCTTAATTTTTTTAGTAGTTTCCACCCTGTTATTTTCTCTCAAGAGGTTAAGGGTGAGTTTGTGCTTAAAAATCTAAAAAAAAAAAAAGAGGTGTGGTATATTTTAAGATCTTTTTGAATAAATTAAAAATAATTTTTTAAAAAAGGAAACTGCAATTCTTTGCATTGCTCTGATGAAATCCTTCCAGTTATGAAAATAATATCTACTTTAGTGTGGGAAACCAAAACTATTCTCAGTGGACCTAAATTGATTTAATTTTATTTCTTCAAGAGATGGACATTTACAGAGGTGGACATTTACAGAGATGGACAGGGCTTGCCTGGAAGCTCGCAAATGAAATTCAAAATGGAAAAACGATTTAGAAATTTATTTAACAGTCACTGCCAAAATCCACTCAAGGAGAAAGCTTTAATTGATTGGGTAATTAAATTAAAACCCTCCTTTCCTTGGCTTTAAAAAGTCTTCGGTTTAAGCTCTGGCACAATGTCAGAGTTCCTCCTCAGAGGTCGTTTAAAAGTAAGAATATTTCAAAGCAAAATTAGTCATTGCAGTGGATGGACTTACAACTGGGTTTGGACAAAATTGGACATGCTTTAAAGACAATAGTGATTTTTTCATAGCTCTTTGAAACAAGAACAAGGGGGAAAAATTAGATGCCAGAATTATATGGCAAAGATGAAATCCTTCGATCCGGATATAGGTAGTCCTCGACTTACAACAGTTCATTTGAATAAAAGGGACTTATGACTGTTTCTCACACTTACAACATTTCCATTTACATCTTACATTCATGACTGCTGCAGCATCCCCATAGTTACATGATCAAAATTCGGACTCTTAGTAACTGACTCATATTTACGACAGTTTCAGTGTCCCTGGGGGATGATTCCCTTTTGCGACCTTCTGACAAGTAAAGTCAATGGGGAAGCCAGATTCACTTAACAACCATGTTACTTGCTTAACAACAGCAATGATTATTTAGTGACTGTGCCCACAATGGTCGTAGAATGGGGCAAAACTCACTTAACAACTCTCTAACTTAGCAACATAAATACTGGGCTCAATTATGCTCATACAGTAAGGACTCCCTTTAATTATTGGAAGTCTCTTGTCAAAAACGAAGTTGGTCACGTATTTTACCTTCTCAGTTGTGCTCTGTAATTCTTTCACAAAGAAATGGGAATAAATCAAAATGATCCTGAGAAGATTTACAAGCAGTCCTCGACTTACAATCACAACTGAGCCCAATTTTTTTTTGTTGCTTACTGAGACATTTGTTGAGTTCTGCCCCCTTTTACCACCTTTCCTGCCCCAGTTGTGACGTGAATCGCTGTGGTTATTAAGTGACTAACATGGTTGTTAAATGAATCGGGCTTCCCCCTTGACTTTGCTTTGGGAAACGGGATCAGACTGCAACAGTTATAAGTACATATCAGTTGCCAAGTATCTGAATTTTGATGATGTGACCAAGGGGATGTAATGGTGAAAATTTGGTCACTAAGTCTCTTTTTTTGGTGTCATAACTTCAAGAGTCCCTAAAGGAAATTATAAATTAACAATATCTTCATCATACAAAGAAAACCTGTATAAAATGTTTCACCGATGGTACTTGGCTCCAACAAGATTGGCTAAAATATATCCTAATACAAATCCAAAATGTTGGAAATGCCAACAAGCTGATGGTACCTTCTATCATACGTGGTGGTTATGCCCCAAGACTAAGACATATTGGACTAAAATTAAAAATTGGCCACAGGAAATCACAGGCTACCAAATCAAAGGAATTATTAAAGATCAATATCCAAAAATAAAATAAAATATATAATTTTACATATCTTAACAGCAGCCAGGATAGCTTTCGTACAAATGTGGAAAACCTCCAACATCCCCAGTGAGGAATTATTCCAACAAAAAATAATGGAATGTGCTGAAATAGACATGCTCACATTAAAAATGAAAGAGGAAGAGGACTCTGAATATTATTCAATCTGGCACAAATGGTATGAATGGATAGCGAACAGGTATAAGAAATAAGATGTGAAGACTAACTGTAAGAGATTTTAAGAAAATGATTTGTAAGTATGTAAAATATATAAGAATATATGATAGAATCAATTATTGACAAAGATAATAGTCATTGATAGTTGTATATTAAATGTATTAAGACTTATATTTGTAGATGTCAAAACACTGTTGAAAATGTGACTATGTTTTGAGTTGTATTGGTGGAAAACACAATAAAAATCTATTAAAAAAAAAAGTCCCTAAAGGAATGGTTGTAAGTCAAGGATTATCTGTACCATGGAAAAACTGATCTATTTGCAACAGAGGTGTAAAAGAGGCATAATTTTAATCCTTCCAGGAAGGAATGGGAAGAAACAAAATTATTCAGAAAAGATTTATTTTGCTGTCTGTAAGGCAGGAAAAGGCGAGCACCAGCCCAATGAATTTCACTTCATAAAAAAGACAGGGTTTTGGGATGAAATGTACTTTCAGACTTGCAAGATTGATACTGACCTCAATGCTTCTAACGATGTACAGTCTGAAGTTCTGCTTAAACCTGGACTTTTTACTCTCAAAAGACGCACCGGTTTTGAACAATCTGCCACATTTTTGCACAAGTTCTATAAACCAGTATCCTTTTGAGGGGTTTTTTTTTTTTTTTGCAAGCCTTAAATTCTCAACAGGCAAATTCTGACCTCTTTATTTAAGCTTGGCAGTTGCTGTCATGCTGCTGGATAATCTATGTTGGGTTGCGTTAAGCAGACTCTCTCCTTGTCAGCATGTTATAAAGAAGCACAGCCGCACTGAAGGATGATTGGAGAATCTTTCAGAATAACAGATGGGACCTTGGAGGTCTTCTAGTCCAAATAGTTCTCCCATTGATCCTATCCCAACTTCTGGAGGCAAGCAGTTCCACCAATTAATTGTCCTTACTGTTAGGAAATTTCTCCTTAGTTCCGTAAAATAAATCAGCAATAAGTTTTCTGAAGGATTTCTTGACTGTAAGCAGAATTAATAGCTGCAGACGGATAGTTTCAGGCTGGGGTCATTGGCACTATCTGAGCTTGAATGCTTTTCTTGCAGACATTTCATAACCATACTTGTTAATGCATGCAGTGTTCCCGGGGTCACGTGGTCCCCTTTTGCGTCCTTCTGACAAGCAAAGTCAACAGGGAATCCGGATTCACATAATAATCCTGTGACTAACTTAACAATAGCGGTGATCCACTTCATAACCAAGGCAAGGAAGGGCGTAAAAGAAGGCAAAATTCACTTTCGCTTAACAACAGAAATGTTGGGTTCGACTGTGGCCATAAGCCGAGGACCACCTGCATTCTGTATTCTAATAAGGTTCTCTAAAAGAAGGGAAATATTAAAATGTCTGATTCCCCCATTAAACACATCACGGGGAGCGAACTGTTAGAAAAGTGTAGAACTAAGGGGACATTTTCTGACAATTAGAACAATTAACCTGTGGAACTGCTTGCCACCAGATGTTGTGAATGCTCCAACACTGAAAGTTTTTAAGAAGATATTGGACAACAATTTGTCTGAAATAATATAGGGTTTCCTGCCTGAGCTGGAGGTTGGTCTATAGGACTTTCAAGGTCCCTTCCCACTCTGTTATTCTGTAATTCTATTTTTTTAAAAATTCCAACTCTTCTAAACATATATTAATTTTTCAGGTAGAAGCAGGGCCTGCATACCCCAGGTAAAAATGGGGTACGGTTTTGATCACAAGCGGCATCCTGGCTTTTTGGAAACATAATCCTGGATTTATGACTATAAGGGATGCATTATGATTATAAGTCACAACAGTTGTAATGGCATTTTTTTTGCGGCGGTTCAACTCATTTAACAACTGCCTTGGTTAACAACGGGAATTTTGTTCTCAGTTGTGGTCGCAAGTCAAAGACTACCTGCTGTTGAGAGTAAATTCCTCTGCATAAGCATGATTAGCAGCAATGCATCTGCTTAATGGGACATTCATGTGTGGACTTGATCTTTTGGGCCTGATAAAACTCCCTATTTTATCTGACTTTAATTAACCCCCTTGCTTTGCGAGGGTGGTGGGCATGAAATCCATTTGGAACCAGGTTCTTTTTTTAATTAGCAAGATTGCAAAGAAACTTCAGGCCAGAAGGGCGGAGAAGGATTTAGAAATGTGGGTGTTCGGAGAGCAAATTCCAGATATAGCTGGCAAATGGGAAACTGGCAGCCGATGCTTCTCTGGCCCATTTAACTGGTCGAAGGTTAGGAAATGGAGCAGATATAAAGGAGAGGAGTGGGGCAGAAATCTTGCCTGTCCCTCCCTTTCTTTCTCTCTCTCTCCCCTAAATTATCCTTTTTGTGTTTTTGCTAGATAAGGATTCAGTTAGCCTCGCTGCCGAAGAGGCAGCAAAAATCCAGCAGATTGCTTAGGACAGCTCCACCACTGGAGGCCTTTAAGAAGAGACTGGACAGCCATTTGCCTGAAACGGCGTTAGGGTTTCCTACTTGAGCTGGTGGTCGGACTAGAAGACCTCCAAGGTCCCTTCCAATTCTGCTATTCTGTGTCAGAATATTCATGAACTGGCAGAGGCATGGTAACAATGTCAACCAATGAATAGGCAGAGCAACTAAGTCAGCCAATGAGGACTGTTTGGAAACTGAAATTGGAAGGAGCTTGGGCGTGGCTCTGTATTAAGCTCTGAGATCTGAAGCTGTAAACTGGTCTGAAACTATGAATCAAAACTGAAACAGTTCTCTCCTGTTCTTTCCTCTGCTTTTATTTTGCCTGTAATTGCTACCATGTTGGAAGAATCTGCTGTTGGTATTGTACATTTACTTTATATGTCAGTATGTGCATAAAGAAGTTAATGAATCCTACTGAATCAGTTAATCTGTGTGGGCTTTCTGGATTTGATATTCTGCAACTAATTAATGTTATTCTAGTATTGTGTTATTCTGCTACTAGCTCTATACCCGTGCTTCGCTACAAAACTATGTGATCCGGCTTAGTTTTGGGGGAGGAAAATAAGGGGGGAAAATTGTGCCTCTGCCTACTAGCATCCATCGGTAGTGTCCTGTCAGTGTGTGAGAGAATTGAGGGCTATTTGGAAACTGAAACATGGAAACTGAAACAGTATTTGCTGTGTGAGTAAGAAGGAGACAGCAAGGAGCCTGGGCGTGGCTTAGTTCAACTGTTCTGTACTAAAGCTGCTTGGTGCTGTGAAACTGAAACTGAAACTCCTTTGCTTGTGTTTTGCATTTGGAACAGGATTCTTTTCAGGTGGGGAGGGGGAGTAGAACTCCTTAGCATCAGAGCGTGTCAATAATCATAATATAGGAAATACGAATGTTCTGATGGTCATTTTGAAAAATCCTTTCTTAGTGAGCCCCTAGAAGCCAAGAGGAACATATGTGCCAAATTTCAAGTTTGTAGGTTTTACAGTTCTGGAGAGATTGTGATGATGCATGAGTGGTATTTTGCTTTTATATATATACATTCTGTTATTCTGTTGTGGGTGCTCCATCACTGGAGTCTTGTAAGAGGAGACCGGACAGCCATCTATCCAGAATGGTATAGGATCTCCTGCTTGAACAGGGAGGGGGCTGGACTAGAAGACCTCCAAGGTCCCTTCCAACTCTGTTTTTCTGTGCTTCTGTTGTTCCTCTCAGCTAAGAGCTGCATTTGAAATGGCATAAGGACTCTTCTCCACTTTCTTTCTTAAGGTGAAAGTTGGACCTTAAAAAAAAAAATCAAGACAGGAAGAAAATCAGCTCATTTGAGCTGAGGTGCTAGAAAGGCCTGCATATTCCTTGGGTAGCAAAAAACCTTGACTAACCAGCAAGCACCGAACATATTAAGACCAGACATCTCACCGGAAGGCAAAAATCACAAAACTGCATCTCACTGATTTTGACTATGACATGCGAGATAAATTTCTGGAGAAAGCAACTATGTTGGGAAAAGTCAGTGGAAAAAGGAAACCAGGCTGCCAAAAAAACCACGGTAGCTGGACATTGTCAAAGCTGACACCAGTTAGAGCATAACAAAATAACAGAGTGGGAAGGGACCTTGAAGGTTGTCTAGTCCAACCCCCTGATCAAGCAGGAGAACCTGCACCATTCCAGACAAGGGGTTGTCTAGTCCCTTCTTAAAAACCTTTCGAAGCTACAGCAGCACTAAAAAAAGGGACTTATGGGCATTTTTCACACTTATGACCATTGCAGCAATCTCCATGTTCACGTGACCAATATTCAGGGCCTTGGCAACTGATTCATATTTATGATGGATGCAGTGTCCTCGAGTCATGCGATTTTCTGACAAGCAAAGTCAATGGAAAAGCCATATTCACTTAACAACTGTGACAGGGAAGGTTGTTAAATGGGGCAAAATTCATTTAACAACTGTCTTGTTTAGCAACAAAATTTTGGTGGTAAATCATAGGTGCAGCGTCTAATGCAGAGGTCTCCAAACTTGACAACTTTAAGACTTGTGGACTTCAACTCCCAGAATTCTCCAGCCCGCTATGCTGGAGTTGGGAGAATTCTGGGAATTGAAGTCCACAGGTCTTAAAGTTGCCAAATTTGGAGACCTCTGGTCTCATGAAGCATCTGCAAGAAAACAACTAAGCTCAGAAAGCACCAAGGACCCAAATACACAGGAAAGGAACCCCACCCACCAATATGGTTTCATGTATCCAAACCCATGGACTTCAACTTCCAGAATTCTCTTCCACCCTGGCTGTGGAATTCTGGAAGCTGAATCCCAGCCTCTCTCAATGTTTGGGAAATTCTGCTCAAATGGTAAAACCTCCCTTTACTGTAAGAAGATGATAAATGTGCATTTAAGATAACGCACTAGAAGATGTGCATATAAACGCATGTGGATTTTTACATGTGTTTGGGATGGAGATTACAAAATAACAATCATAGAATTGAAAGGGACCTTGGAGGTTTTCTAGTCTAACCCCTTACTTAAGCAGATACTACACTATTTCAGACAAGCCATTGTCTGATCTCTGCTTAAAAACTTCCAGTGTTGGAGCACCCACAGCTTCTGAAGGCAAGTTGAATTGTTCTCCCTGTCAGAAAATTTCTCCTTAGTTCTAAGTTGCTTCTCTCCTTGATTAGTTTCCATCCATTGCTTCTTGTCCTGCCTTCAGGTGCTCTGGAGAACAGCTTGACCCACTCCTCTTGAGGAAGCCCCTCAAATATTGGAAGACTGCTTTCAGGTCACCCCAAGCTCTTCTCTTTGTTAGATCAGACATAGCCAATTCTTGCAACCATTCTTCTTTGTATGTTTTAGCCTCCAGATTTTCTTTGTAGCTTAGTTGAAAGCTGTTACTGAGAAACATTAAAATGGGCTTGGAGCAAATCTGAAATTGACCAGTTTGCTTATTCTTATTGCTGGAGGTAAATCACTTAGTGATTTGCACCCAGATGCTAAACTACTACCCTGTTTCAAGCAAGCATAAAGCTTCTTCCAAGCCTATATTTACCCCCATTGTCGCTGCCACTCTCTTATTACCGCCCAAAATTCTGCTTGCTCCTTCTTTGAAGACATAATTATCTCCCTAATCGCTGTCAAGGAGCAACTGTTCATTACCTACCACTGTCAATGTCAACAAGGGACAAAGATTTTAGCAATTTGAGACACCTCATGGATACAAGGTGAGAGGTGAGATCTTTTTTAAAAGAAGATCAGGTAGTCCTTGACTTAATGCTGTTTGTTTAGTGACCATTAGAAGTTATCCAACCGCACTGAAAAAACTGACTTGTGGCCATTTTTCACACTTAATGACCATTGCAGCATCCCCAATCAGAATTTGGATGTTTGTCAAGTGGTTCCTATTTATGACGGTTGCAATGTCCCCGGGGTATGTGTGTGTATGTGTGTAACATGATCCTCTTTTGCAACCTTATGACAAAAGTCATTGGAGAAGCCAGCTTCACTTACAACGCTGTTGCTAGCTAAACAACTGCAGTGATTTACATAACTGGTTGTAAAATGGGGCAAAACTCACTCGCACAGAAATTCTGGGCTCCATGATGGTCGTAAGTTGAGGAAGAAGGGTATGGAATTAGCAATGATGACGAGATTTGGAACATCATGTAAATCAAGTGCCTATTAACTGAACTGGCCCTGAAATGAGATCCATTCATTTGAGGAAGTCACTTTGTGAATCTGATCATTCAATTACTGCCCTGGGCATGGGACTAAAATATCTCTGAGAGCCTGTTTGATCTAGTAGTGAAGATGCTGGCTTAGGAACCAGGAGAAGGTGAGTTCTAGTCCTGCCTTTGGTGTGAAAGCCAGCTGGGTGACTTTGGGCCAATGACTAGGAAACAGTAAGTTTCACCTTAGATATTAAAGCCAGTTGTGTGACTTTGCGTCAGTTTCTCTCTCTCTCAGCCCATCCCACCTCACAAGGTTGTTATTATGAGGAAAATAGGAAGAAGAAGGTGTATTATTACATTCATCCCTTTGCTTTATCTATAACAAGTAAAAGAAGCAGAATTAAAAACCAAACAAATAAGTGCTTGGGATATCAGGCTGGTTGAGAAAGCGTCTTCTTAAATCTTAACTTCCTGTTTGTCTGAGTGGGGCTTCCTTGCAGGTAGATGGCTTGGAAGATTCGGGGTGAAAGGTGGAGGCTTCCTCTGTGTGTGTGTGTGTGTGTGTGCGTGTGAGCCCAGCCACCGAATCTGTTTCAAATCACTGAATTCTGTTAAATGTCAACAGCATTCGGGTTATTTTAAACGGAGGACAACAGAGCCCTTGGAAAGCTCCCAAGCTTTTATTTTCTTTTGCAGAAGACGAGTCTTTTTCTGGAGGAAGCAGAGATGGTGGAAACCTCCTCAGTAGGCCAGGAAAACACTGGGGAAATTGAGCAGGCAGAAAACTGCTCATTTGGATGGCAACTGGAGGCTGTGAGTAACCGGCCCATTTCACAATATTTCCCATTCTTCTTCTCTTTCTCTCTCTCCCTCCCTCCCTTTCTCTTTCTCTCTCTCCCTCTCCCTGCCTGCTCCCCATCTCATAAAACAATTCTCTACTTCTCTCATTGTTATCTATCTGCTATCTCTCCCCATCCATCCCCATTTGTTTGTCTGTCTGTCCATCCTTCTATCCCAGAGGTGGTATTCAGCAGGTTCTGACCAGTTCTGGAGAACTGGTAGCGGAAACTTTGAGTAGTTCGGAGAACCGGCAAATCCCACCTCTGACTGGATCAGAGGATCAGATCCCACCAAGCCATGTCCACAGAACTGATAGTAAAAAAATTTGAATCCCATCACTGGTCCATCCATTCCTCCATCCACAGTTCTACACATTACCTACCTACTTATTGTTCTCTGTCTGTCTGTCTGTCTGTCTGTCTGTCTGTCTGTCTATCTATCATCTCTGTTCCCTATTATTATTATTCTGTTCCAACTGTCCATCATCCTTTCTTCCTTCTTTTCTTTCTTCCTCTTTTTCCCTTTTTCCCTTTTTCCTTTTATTTCTTGATTTCTTTTCCTTCATTCAATCTTTCTTTATGTCCTCCTTCCCTTCCTTCCTTCCTTCTATCCCTCTATCTATCCATCCATCCATCCATCCATCATCCATCCATCCTCTATCTATCTATCTATCTATCTATCTATCTATCTATCTATCTATCTATCTATCTATCTACCTTTCCACCTACCTACCTACCGATCTATTCATCCATCCATCCATCCATCTATCATCTTTGACTTACTTGTCTGTCTGTCTGTCCATCCATCCGTCCATCCATAATCATAAAGTTGAAGGGACCTAGTCCAATCCCTGCTTAAGGAGATCTTCTACCATTCTGGAGAAATCATTGTCCAATCTCTTCTTAAAAGCCTCCAGAGTTGGGGCATTCACAACTACTGGCGGAAAGCTGTTCCACTGGTTAACTGTTCTCACATAGGAAATTTCTCCTTAGTTCCAGGTTGCTTCTTTCCTTGATTAGATTTCATCCGTTGCTTCTTCTCCTCACTTCAGGTGCTTTGGAGAATAATTTGATCCCCCCTTCTTCTTTGGGGCAGCCCCTCAAATATTGGAAGGCTGCTATCATGTCCCTCTTGTCCTTCTCTTCATTAAACTAGACAAACCCCATCCCCTTATTGTATGCTTTAGCCCCCTTGTCATCTGTCTGCTTACTAGTCGTGTGATTATAAACCATGTGCTCTAATCTATTTGTACAGAATAGCACCTTTGCAAACATTTAATACAACAAATGTAACGTCATTAAAATGGCTTACCACGGGAAGCATCATCATGGCGAAAGCCCATCTCTTCCAAAGGAAGGCCATCCTGGCTGTCAGTCAACTCAAAGGCTCAGTGGGTTTAAAGGCAGAACAACAAAACCTTTGGAAATTTCTGTCACAAGATCTTCAAATCATAGGAAAGGAAAAAAAAGCAGAAAATACATAAAAAGCAAGATCTGGAACTGCGAAATTAAATGGGAAAATCAAAAGAATGATGATCAAAAATTCTGCTTGTGTAAGAAGTATAATTTTATCTGCAAAAAAAAAATATCTCACAACTTTAGGATACTATGAGCATTTCTGCACTGATAGTGTTTTCACATACTGACAAACACAGAGAGAGAGAGGGAGGGAAGGAGGGAGGGAGGGAGAAGGGGAGACAAGAACCCAAAACTGGCCAGCATACAGGTAGTCATTGGTTTACAACCACAATTGTGCCAAAAAATTATGTTGCTAAATGAGACATTTGTTAAGCGAGTTTTATCCCATTTTCTTGCCACCGTTGTTCAGTGAGCCACTGTAATCATTATGCTAGCCACTTGGAAGATCCCAAAAGGGGGTCGTGTGATCTCGGGATATTGCAATGACAACCGTCATAAATATGAGTCAGTTGCCAAACCCCTGAATTTTGTTCACGTGACTGTGGGGATGCCACAATGATCCTTAAGTGTGAAAAACGGTCTTAAGGCGCTTTTACCAGTGCTACTGTAGCTTTGAATGGCCACTGAACAAATTTGTTGTAAGCGGAGGACTGCTGGTAATTCTCACATTGAGACTTGTAGGACTCAAAAAGAAGGCCTCTGCAAATGGCCGCCATCTTGATTTTCTTGACTCCAGTCACCTCAGGCTTATGTTTCTCAGCATTAAGAGACTGGGAGAGAAGCGGAGTCAGCCCTTTACGGCTTGTATTGCATTGGGGGGATATAATATGTGGAAAAGACCTTCGGTTATGGGTGAAAAGACTTTACCAAGGGAAATGGTCAGATAAGAGAGGACCCAGCCCTCAGTTCCTATAATGGGTAGAGAAAGAGAAGGTACTCTCTCTAGTTTCTCAACCTGTAAAGGAAGTAGTAGAGATTTGTACTTTCAGGCTTACAAGATTCTGTCAATGTAGCTTTACAAGAAACTATTAGCCCACAAGGCCAACATCAATATTGCAAGTCGGAGCATGCAAAGCTCCTCTCCTCTCTTTTACAGGCCAAGAAACCAGGGAGGCCCCAGTTGTTGTTACAAGAAGACATAGAAGGATCCTATCCTGAGAAGGTGATGAGGAGGAGGAAAAGGAGAAAAGGGAAAAGGGAAGAGAAAGAGAAGGAGGAGAAAGAGGAAGAGAAGGAGGGGAGGAGGAGGAAGTGGGGGAAGAGAAGGAAGAGAAGGAAAAAGAGGATGATGGAGAGGATGAGGAGGAGAAGGAGGAGAAGAAGAAAGGGAAGAGGAGGGGAGGAGAAAGAGAAAGATATGAGGGGAGGAAAGATGAGGAAGAGGCAAAAGTGTGGTGAAGGAGAAAGGGAGAAGCACAGCATCACTGAGAAGCTTCATTTCCTGAACATTATATGTGGGTAACTTATTCAAAGCAGTGGAAGTTACTCATTTCCTCTTGTAACAGAAGAAAGGGGAGAATGAGGTTACACTTCCATTTTGGCTAAACCCTTTCTCTACAACCGAGCAAAAAGTGTTCTCTGCCAAACTTTAAGAAGTCATGGAAGTAGTCCACCATGACATTTCCTGACCCACTGACAGTTTCTTTCTGGCTTCCCTTCCCTGTTGCTCCAGTGCCCTGCCTTCCTTCCAAAAAATGAACAATCAAGGCTGACAGACCTTCGCCTCCTTCAGAAAAGCCTCCAAGACAAGGGAAGGCAACTCCAGGAGCGACTTAATACTGCCAAAAGTTGCAGCACCACGAGAACATCTGTGCTACAGAGAGGTCAATGTGAGAGAACACCTTAAGAGAAGGAGAAACCACAGATTCCGGCCAGATGTTGCTCAGCGTCAAGAAAACATTGGAAAATTAAAGTTATTTCATGGAGAATACAATTGTCATGACAATTCTATGCATCGTCCCCCATGTCTCCCCAAGACCAGGAGAGATCACACTGGAGAGACCGCGCCTTGCCCTTTTAACAAACCAAATATAGAGTAAGCCAACAATAATAGGCATAACTCGTGTTATGCATCCTGATTGAAATCAGCCCCAGTTATACAGCTTAACCAAGATATATATAGCTTAGGGGAGACATGATAGCCGTCTTTCAATCCTTGGGAAGCTCCTCTCTCTCTGCTTTTCTTAAGCCAGGGCACCAAAACAATCTTACAAGGCGGTCTGGGAGAGTGGGAGGAATAGGAAGAGAGAGGGAGGGAAAGGGAGAGGGGGAGAAGAGAGAGAAGAGAGAAATAAAGGAGAAGGAGAGAAGGAGGAAGGGAAAGAGATGGGGAAATAGAGAGTGGCCAAGGGAGAAAGGGATACCTATCTATCTATCTATCTATCTAT
>BHFT01006547.1:0-11188 GCA_004320025.1 Laticauda laticaudata
TTCTAATCTAGTTTTCAGTACTCCTTGTTCATTCAGTATATCTCTATAAGTTACGATTTTCTTCATGTTTATCAAGTTTAGATGTATAAATGCTTCTAGTGTGGAAAGCCAAATAGGTGTTTTTATGTAATTTTGATATTTGATTTTGTTCCAAACTGTTAACAGTGCCTGTCTTAAATAGTGTCTCTGGAAATAATGATGTGCTGTATCTTTTCCATACCATAAGAAGGGGTGCCAGCCTATTTGAAAATTATGACTTTCTAGTTTTAACAATCTTTTATTCTTCAATGTAATCCACTCTTTTATCCGTGTTAGAGTTGCTGCATAATAATATAACTCCCATTCGGGCAAGCCAAATCCTCCTTTTTCTTTAGTGTCTTGCATCACTTTCAATTTAATTCTTGGTTTCTTACCCTGCCATATAAATTTTGATATTAGTTGGTTTAGATTTTGAAGAAGCCTTTCTCTAGTTTAATAGGAATATTTTGAATGCTAATGCTACATTTATTAAGGGCAGCAAGAATAACTTATGCACAGAATTGGAAAAATAATAGCATGCCACCTGAGGAAAATGTGATAAGAAAAATTCTAGAGTGTGCTGAGATGGATAAGTTGACCATAGAAATAAAGGGAAGAGAGGAAACAGATTATTATTTTTCATGGAATGTACTGTATGATTGGCTAAATCAGGGGTCTCCAACCTTTTGGACCTCAGGGACCACCAAATTCATAATTTTAAATCCCATGGACCACTAATATGAATCCAGCATGCCACTTGCTGAAGTGTCTGGACTCCCACTGACAGGATAGGGTCCTTCAGGCATTTAGTTTGACTGCCTGTTTCTGCAACCTTAAATACTCAGTCATTTGGACCCGTTTCCCACAGAAAACAAAACACCGGGATCTCTCATCTCTCTCTCTCTCATCTCTCTCTCTTTCCCTCCCCCCTCTCTCTTTCCCCCCCATCCCCGGGGCTGGAGGGAAAGGAACCTCTGAACTGTTCCTGGGTGATGGGAATCTGATGTCTGGAGGCCAACGAGCCACATGCTGAAGACCAGATGGCTGTTTTTTAACAATCTTATCTAATTGCTTTATATATTCATCGAATTCAATTTAATTTGTTTTATTTTCTAACCATTGATAAAATAAATCCCATACCATATAATATTCTGTTTCTTCTTTATTTTTAATTAATCATTCAAATTGTTTCTGAATATATCAGACTTTGTGTGATATAGTTTATTTCTCAAACCATACAGAAAGATTATTATATACCTGTGAGAATGTTGTGTAACTTTGTAAAGTCCCTAAAAGGTTTCACAAGGATTTGAATACATACTGAGCTACACTGAGGTAAAGCTTTTTTATTTTGTCTTTTAAAGGACAAATTTAATTTTCTCTGTGTCATGCTGTCATCATTATTGCTGTTGCTGGAGAAAATAATATTGAATGAAGCATAACTTAGTTTAAAAAAACTAACCCAAAATTGGTATTTTGACCAAAGCTAAAAGCCATCCACTCGTCTTGTATGTCTCTAGGTATTAAAGTGATCAAAATGTTATACATATGAGTTGGAGCTTATAAATCAGTTTTGTAGAGAATTGGAATTGTCATTCACATATGGGTTACATTAGTTAATGGGGTTCTTGGCTGAAAAGAACATACCAAATACAAGTGAAAAAAAATTGGTTTCCAGAATAGAAGAATAATAGAAATGATTCAAAGGGAAGGAGGATTTTGGCATTGAACATTCTTTAGCTTCTTTGATTAATTGTATCTGGTTTCTAGACTGATGGGTTTCCTGTAACTGGTTTCATAGAATTATCGCTCTATGTTGTCATGGCCAGATAACAGAGCAGCATTATTATAATATTGTTACAATGCATAGGTTATTGATAAGAACTGTGATATTATATGTAGCATTCTAGAAAAGGACTGAACAGTTTTGCATTTCTGACTGGCTTACTAAAATATATATGATATACTTCAGGAGAGATGTGTGGGTAATAATGTAACTTGGTTCTAAAGCTTGATTAATTTCAGTAATTTCTAAAACCCTCACAGGAATAACTATATTTAGAATTGCCAGATGGCAATCTAGGCCAACAGAAATATAGAACATTTCTTTTTATTGATAATATTATTTAATATCAAGATTTTCAGGACCAAATTAAGGTAGACCTCCTTTCTTTGTGCTTTGGGCAGATGGTCTCTTGTTTTTGCAATTTTTCCAGTGAGGAGAATTATCCTAGCAGAAGTAGGTAAAAGTATAAACACTTCCAGGCCTGGTGCCTCCCCTCTAATTCTATATATTTGGGCAGTGCTCACTTAGAGACTTATAAGACCCGCTATATGTAATAAGCTGTACAAGTAGTCCTTAGCTTACAACCAAAATTGAGTCCAAAATTTCTGTTGCTAAGGGAGATAGATGTTAAGTGAGTTTGGCCTCTTTTACAACCTCTCTTGCCACAGTTCTTAAGTGAATCACTGCAGTCGTTAAGTGTTTCTATCTTTTCCATTGACTTTGCTTGTCAGAAGGTTGCAAAAGGTGATCACGTGACCCCAGGACACTACAACTACTGTAAATATGGGTCAGCTGCCAACTGTCTGAAATTTAGTCACATGACCATGGGGATGCTGCAATAGTTGTATGAAAAATTTATTTTTATTTATTTAGTTTAGTTTGTCAAGCGTGTATGAGAAAAAAGTGTAAGCATGAATATAACATATAAACATAAGTATAAATACCGTATATACTCGCATATAAGCCGATCTCACATATAAGCCAACCCTTTAAAAACTGCCTCAAAATGAGGATTTTTGAAAAAACTCGCATATAAGCCGACCCCCAAATACCATGGTGAACGCTTTTTTTTTTTCCCCAAATTGGGGGGTCGGCTTATACGCGAATAAATCTGGCTGCCCGACTTCGCGCAATGAGAGCCAAGACTCTCATCAGTGGTACGTCCAGCAAAAGAGCAGTAGATTAAGAGACCAAACTCTCTTCACACTGGCATCTACATAAATGACCTCTGTGATCATATTAAGAGCAACTGTGTTCTTTTCGCTGAGATTAAAGTATTCAACACCACTGACAATAACTGATACCATCAAGACCTTGACTATGTATCAAATGTCTACATGGCACCTCATCTTCTATATTCTCTCAAATCAAATTCACTGCTCTGTCCCTTACATATTGCAAAAAAATATCAAGAAATACATGCAAGCTGACTGTCAGACCTTGTCTGATATCCAAACTCTGTCAAGGACTCTTGGAGTCTCATCTCTAATATTAAGTGCTAGAGCCCACTGTAACGACATAGCAAAAAAAGTACATAATGTAATGAATATAATGCGTATATATTAGACTTATTCATCACACTAATACTAAGAGCATAATTTGCTTATATGACATAATTGACATTACTAGCCATCCAGTCCTGGCACCTGCACTACGTATCTTGACTATTAATACAAGTTGAGAAAAGTCAGTAATCATTTCACGAGAAGTCATGTCTTCGACGCTCCTCTAACTGAGCAGAAACACCTCTCACTTATGCCACCAGACTGAAATTTCTAGACCTAGACAACTCTACAACTATCCATGCCATCTTTGGTCCGATCTAAGTATACCCACGTACATAAAATTATATTTGCAATTGTCCTAGTTTCAATGAATATTTCAGCTTCAACCACCAACAATACAAGAGCATAGATAAATAGATACAACTCAAGGTAAACCGCACCAACACTTGCAGGAAATATGAACTTTAGCAACAAGAGGTGGTCAATAATCTGGATACTACTATCCGACCTCTGTGGTTTCTTCCCCAAATCCCCAAAAACTTTAACCTTAGACTGTCTACTACTTGACCTCAGCGGGGCTTTCCTAAGAAGTCTGTAGGGGGTGCTGCTATAAGCGCGAGCAACAATGCTAACCGTGGGCTGTCACTAGTAGTAATTCTTGTTCTTAGACTGGTATCATTTCATAGTAGGATCAATTAGTCATAACTATGTTCTATACTCTTATACTGTTATCTTAATAATTTTTGACAAAATAAAATAAAAAATAAATAAAATAAATACGGGCTCACTATTCTGGGGTAAAAAGAGAAATATATCTGCTGCAAAGCTCTAACATAGGCTATCATGGAAGGAGGCTTGCTGATCCTAGGTAAATATGTGTATCTCCGTTCACGTCACACACGGACTCAGCATGGATACAAGGGATTACAGCGGAATGTGTAAAAAAGAAATAAACAAAACATCCATGTGAAAGACCAAGATTGGCTGTTTTTGTAACAATCTTATCTAATTTTGCTCCTCTGAAAATATTTAATACATTAATTATTTTCATTAGAGTTTTGTAAATTTATGTGCTAGATACCCTTTAGGTTTTCTGACATCTCGAGTAATGTGTTGATTTTAAAACCCAACTAGAGGGTGATGTGCTTTATTGTTATATAATAAAGGCATATGCGGTCAGTATTTCCGTCTCATATAATGAATTTACAGAAAATCATTTTCCAAAGTTTCCTGAAGCTAACAATTCTATCTTGTTACATTTTCTTAGCAACTGACCAATTTCATGCTGATCAGCTGTAACTAAAAACCAATAAATAAAATGTGGTCTATGAACACTAGACTTTAAAAGGATAAAGTCCATCCATTTCTGAAATGTATATGCAACTGATTTATCAATTACTTTTGAGTGGTTTATGTTTCCTTTTAAACAAAAAATATTGTTTTTTTAACTATAATACATTAATTGTACAATAAAACAAAACTATAAACACATCAAGTAATCATACGTCACAATCTTCCAATATATTATATGTTATTCTCAGTATCAATAGTTCGTAGTCACTACTGGGTTTATTTCGCAATTGTTTATTGTGTACTTCCGAGCTTTCATAGTCTTCAATTACATTTACATTGTGTATATTTCTCTATACTTGTCTACACAAACAAATCATTAATACATTAATAATTGTATATATTTAATCAATCATTGTTTGTTTATCCTTTTAATGCAATCAATTTGACTATCTATTATTCATTCATGTTTTACGAGAATAAATCCATATTTTTACTTAATTTGTTTTATGACAGTTCAATATTATCCTCCAATCTCTCCACATCACTTTGTAGAATAAAATAAAAAATACGTCTTTATAATATTATGCCATATATTTTTCTAATAATAGATCTACATAATTTCATTATACTATACATGCTTTTATTGTTAATGTGAGCACATACTGATATGAATAGGATGCCCAAATTTTATAAATTGTTATATACAATTCTTTGTTCTACTTGTGAATATCAAAAGTCATGTTAATCCTATCTCATAATCAACAATTCCAATATTTCTATGAATGAACTTCTCATTCGTAGTTGGCGGATATTGGTCCTCATTATTTACAGTTTTTAGCAAATACAATCGCGCTAGGTTGTTAATTGACATTTTACAGGGTTACAACAATATAATCTTCAATTCTTTAGTATATTTCAGGGTAAAATCCAATAAAATAGAGTCTCTGGTTCAAGCTCATAATATGCTTTTTTGTCATTTTTTTCCAACCACACTTGTGGAAGTGTATTAGTCGCATATTTTTTGGCATCCGTACAAGTCCACCAAACATACTAGTGACATTTATGTATTTTACCATTTAATTGTTTCTTCCATATACATTATTCAGATTTGATCTTAGAAAACTATTCTACTGCTATTATTTATCTTGTTGGATCTGTGTCATGCTTGTTCATGAATAATACTCTACCTGGTGAACAACATCTTTCGTTATGCTCAAGGAATGTATTACTTTATTATTAAATGCTGTTAGATCATAATTGTCATTTTAATTTTGAGACCACAATTTTTGGCCATTTCTCTAGATCAATCATAATCTAAAATTCTACCCCAAGCAATCATTGTTTCTTTAAAACTTGTTTTCTTCCTTCTAGTTTAAATTCTAATAAATATCCATACAATTCTTTTTAATCAACCTTTTCATCCCAGTACCTGTCAAATCTTATTTAAACAGTCCAGTTTATCACAGAAAACTCTGTTTTGGAATCTTTATCATACCCTTGAATGTATTTGTGCGTATGATCAACAATTAATCTTATAACCTTGTTCCTCTAATTTTTGGAATAGACTCAGTCACACCTTTTCAATTCAATATTTCACCATATCTAACTGTTTTCTTTTTTATAAATATTATCAGGCTAGAAAAGCTTCAATAGTCGATAGCCAGACTGGAATTTTCAACATAGAATTGCTTTTTAGTCCTTCTCCCAGTTTTAACACAGCCGACTCCAGTCATATATGTCGTTCTAAAATACCCCCTATGTTTTTAGTACCTTTATACCATAGAAAAGCATGCCACCCAACAGCAAATCATGTCCTTCTAATGTCAACACATCTCTGCAATTTCTTAATGTTATCCATCCTTAACCCAACATCAAATTTATAGTTGTAAACACATCCCAATTCAGGGTCAAACGCAAATCCTCCTCTTATCTTGCACTCTTGCAAAGTTTTAGTTTTATTCTCCGCTTACCTTACCTTGCCATATATATTTCAACATAATTGTTATTTAAATCTTTCAAAAATAATCTTTCCAACCTAACTGGAATGTTTGGACCAATTATAACATTCTTAGTATAAATTCATCTTGATTGTTGATATTCTCCCTATTAATGACAGTTGTAAATTTTCCCATTTGCCCCAAATCTAGTGGCTATCGCTGCTTACTTTAAATAGAGTATTTCTTTCTAATATATAGTTGCTATTTAGAAATTGGCTTTTGAGCGACTCCCACCTGTCTGGGAACCTAATTATAAAGCAGCAGGCCTAACTTGGATTAAAGAATGGTAAATTTAAGAAATAAGAGAATTCTATTTTAGAAAGGACATGATCTCAGAAAGGGTGGCATGCTTTCCATGGGTGGAGTTCCAGGGGTAAGGCCATACACTATCTATAGGTATATGCTAATGGACTTTCCTAAGTATGAATATGAGATTAAAAATAAATATTATATAAATCCCAGGATGGATATACACTATGAAGGCAATGATCCCACCAAATCACATTAGATGAGAAAGAAGGTCAGATATTACTGAAAATTGGCCCCACAAGGAGCATTAAAGACCAACCAAGAACCTAAAAGATAGCTCTGGGGGACAATCGAAATATAGACTGATGCCATCAATCTTCAATTAAAAATCAAAATATAAAATAGCCCAAGAGGAATTTGGAACGGAGATTATAAAGAGGAAAACATCAATATTAGTCAACTTATGACAAGGTACAGCAGGAAAAATTGATATCAAATATTTATAACTATTTATTAGAACTTCAACTTAGCAGAAGAAACAGTGAAAGGACTGATGATAGCGTGGGCCAGAAATTTGGGACATAATATTTAATTGGAGGATTGGGAAAGGACCTTGGGAAAAAATAACAAAATCAGCATCATATAATCAATATAAAAATGTTCTCTCAGTGGTATCTCGCCCCTTCAAGATTGGCTAAAAATGTATCCTAGTTTAAATCCAAATTGTTAGAAACATAAGCAAATACAGGGTACCTTCTTTTCCATATGGTGGCTTTGTCCAAAAGTTAAGAAATAATTGGACTAAAATACGGAAAATGGTTAAAAGAAATTACTAAAATCCAAATAGAAATTAAAGCAGAATTATTTCTTCTGGGAATCATTCAAGGAATTATGCAAAAGAGATAAAATATTAATCCGCATAATAAATAACAGCAGCGAGATTAGCACTTGCACAATGTTGGAAAGGAGATTTGATGCCGACAGATAGTTTAATTATCCAAAAGATCTTTGACTGCATGGAAACTTCATTATAATGAAGAAAAGAAGGGTGACTCAGTTTATTATACCAGTATTGGGAGAAAATTGGTTACAATTGGAATAAAGATAAGAAAATATAAACAAATAAATAAAAGGAATGTATAATTATGAAGATAGAATATATATTACATATAAACAAATAGGATAATAAAATATGCACTGAAATAACAATTGGAATGCATGCACTGTCAAAATTGATTGTAATATTACATAAACTTTATTTTAAATTTTTGATTGTATTTGTATTTAAAGTTTTAATTTTTCAATAAAGGTTTCTTAAAAGAAGAAAAAAGAAAATTAAGAGTTGATGTGCAAATTACAGTCCTAGACTTAACAACAATTCATTTAGTGACTATTACAAATTATAACGGCACTGAAAAAATTGACTTATGATCATGCAGAAATATCTACTTCAGCAACAGAGTGGTCAATGCCTGAACTCACTACCTGACTCGTTGTTATACAGGTACATCTCAAACTCCCCCAAAACTTTGACCTGAAATTGTCTACTGTGGGACACTCACTCCATTCCTAAGAGGTCTGAAGGGGGCATGCATAAGCACACCTGCCTGCCTAGGCATCCTGTCCTACTGTTCCCATTTATTCGTACTCTATTTATTAAAGGTATAATGTTATCCACCCGTAACATTACTACTGCATAATAAGTCCGACTTTAGAACGCTTTTTTTTTCCCCCAAATTTGGGAGTCGGTATTACGCGAATAGAATCTGGCCTCGCCAATACTTCGCGCGATGAGAGCCAAGACTCTCATCGCCTTTCGCGGGCAGCGGCTTCGTTCAATGAGGGCCAAGACTCTCATCGCCTTCGCGGGCAGCGGCTTCGCGCGATGAGAGTCTTGGCCTCTCATCGAGTCGCATTCGCGGGGCACGTGTCTTCGTGCGAGAGAGCCAAGACTCCCATCGCCGCTTATGGCGGGGGATGGCTTCGCGTGATGAGAGTCTTGGCTCTCATTGCGCGAAGTCGGGCAGCCAGATTTATTCGCGTATAAGCCGACCCCCTGACACATCCCAATTGTGGGGAAAAAAAAGACGATTTACCATGGTATTTGGGGTCGGCTATATGCGAGTTTTCAAAAATCCTCATTTAGAGGCACAGTTTTTATAAAGGGTTGGCTTATATGTGAGATGGCTTATATAGCGAGTATATACCGGTATTTATACTTATGTTTATATGTTATATTCATGCTTACACTTTTTTCTCATACACGCCTTGACAAACTAAACTAAATAAATAAAAAAATAAATTTTTCATACAACTATATGCAGACATCCCAATGGTCATGCTGACTAAATTTCAGACAGTTTGGCAGCTGACCAATTATTTTACCAGAGTAGTGTCAACCTTTTTGCAACCTATTCTGACAAGCTCAAAGTCAATGGAAAAATATAGAAACACTTAACGACTGCAGGTGATTTCACCTTAAGAACTGTGGCAAGAGAGGTTGTAAAGAGGCCCAAACTCACTTAACATCTATCCGCTTAGCAACAAGAAATTTTGGATCAATTTTGGTTGAGCTAAGGACTACTTGTACAGCTTATTACATATAGCGGGGTCGTTTATAAGTCTCTAAGTGGTCACTGCCCAAAAATATATAGAATTAGAGGGGAGGCACCAGGCCTGGAAGTGTATTTACTTTTACCTACTTCTGCTAGGATAATTCTCCTCACTGGAAAATTGCAAACAAGAGACCATCCTGCCCAAAGCACAAGAAAGGAGGTCTACCTTAATTTGGTCCTGAAAATCTTGATATTAAATAATATTATCATAAAAAGAAATGTTCTATATTTCTGTTGGCCTAGATTGCCATCTGGCAATTGTCTTAAAGTCTATGATGCCTTAAGTAATATAACAAGCAGAGCAGGCATTATTCTGTGAGGGTTTATTTAAGAAATATTGTTACGAATGCATAGGTTATTGATAAGAACTGTGAGTATTATATGTAGCATTCAGAAAAGGACTTGAACAGTTTTTGTGCATTTTCTGACTGGCTTAACTAAAAATCAATTATGACATATACTTCAGGACGAGATGTCGTGGTTAATATGTAACTTGGTTCTAAAGCTGATTAATTTCAGTAATTTCTAAAACCCCTCAACAGGAATAACATATATTTAGACATTGCCAGATGGCAATCTAGGCCAACAGAAATCATAGAACATTTCTTTTTAATTCGATAATATTATTTAATATCAAAATTTTCAGGACCCAATTAAGGTAGACCATCCTTTCTGGCGATGATCCTCTTTGTTGCAATTTGCAGATGAGAGGAATCTATTCCTACAGACGTAAGGTAAAAGTATAAACACTCCAAGGCCAGTGGTGCCTCCTCTAATTCTATATATCTTGGGGCAGTGCTCACTTAGAGACTTATAAGACCCGCTATATGTAATAGCTGTACAATAGTCCTTAGCTTACAAACCAAAACTTGAGTCCAAAATTTCTGTTGCTAAAAGGGAGATTAGATGTTAAGTGAGTTTTGGCCTCTTTTACAACCTTCTTGCCACAGTTCTTAAGTGATCACTGCAGTCGTTAAGTGTTGCTATCTTTTCCACTTGACTTTTGCTTTTGTCAGAAGGTTTGCAAAGGTGATCACTGACCCCAGGACACTACACACTACCTGAAACTGGTCAGCTGCCAACCTGTCTGAATTTAGTCACATGACCATGCGGATGCTGCAATAGTTGTATGAAAAATTTATTTTATTTATTTAAGTTTTAGTTTGCTCACGCGTGTACTGAGAAAAAAGTGTAAGCATGATATAACATATAAACATAAGTATAAACTACCGTATTACTCGCACATACTAGCCGATCGTCACATATAAGCCAACCCTTTAAACAAACACTGCCTCAAATGAAGGATTTTGAAAAAAACTCGCATATAAGCGAACCCCCAAATACCATGGTTGAACGCTTTTTTTTTTTTTCCCCCCAAGATTGGGGGGTATTCGGCTTATACGCGAATAAATCTGGCTGGCCCGACTTCGCGCAATGAGAGCCAAGACTCTCATCAACGCGAAGCCGCTGCCGCGAAGGCGAATGAAGAGTCTGGCTCTCATCGCACGAAGCCCGCTGCCGGCGAAAGGCGATGAGAGCCAAGACTCTCATCGGCGAAGCCGCTGCCCGCGAAGGCGATGAGAGTCTTGGCTCTTCATTGCACGAAGCCGCTGCCCGCGAAGGCGATGAGAGTCTTGGCTCTCACGCGCGAAGTTGGGCAGCCAGATTTCATTCGCGTATAGCCGACCCCAAATTTGGGGGAAAAAAAAAAAGCGTTTCTAAAAG
>BHFT01006548.1:0-39292 GCA_004320025.1 Laticauda laticaudata
CCAATGGATGGCAAGCTTTTTTGTCTGTTTTACATCCTCTTTGCATCCGTTGGTGCAGTGGGACATGGGCTTTACCGGGGTGATGGCAGATACAGAGGATGTCTTTATTTCCTTTTTGGCTTTTTTTTTTACTTGTGTCTTTTAAATGCTTTGTAAATGTGGTTTAAGATGCATCTGTTGTTTTTTTTCTTCATTTGATCTATTCTGAGTTTAACCCTAGAATCCTTTAGTTCTTTGCAGCCTTTGTCTTCAAGCAGATACCTGCCATCACTTACCCTCTTTTCTACCTTACCTCCACTCCCAATTGTACCCACCTCTTTTCCAACAGGAATCCCACTTCCCAGGCCAGCTGTCAGGCTTACAACTTTGGCCACAAATGCTTTAGGTGTGAGGTACTCCTTGAGGACTACTCCACGCATGATAGTTTTCAATTCTGGAATCCCAGAGCCTGAACAAAACAGAAAGGAATCAAGAAAAATGCTATTCAGAGAGAACATAGCCCAAAACATATTGAGATACTACAGCACAAGGAACCTATGTCAGATAGCACCAGACCTCTTAGGTGACACCTAGGTTGACCTCAATCAGATAGGAAGCATACTTCACGGATTTGTTATTGTGGGGATAATAGGAGGAGAAAATTATGTTGGATACGTTCACCACCTTGAGTTATTTGTAAAAATAACAAAGGTGGGATACAGACAAATAAATATGAGTGCTTGAAACTTCAACAATAAGAATTAATGGGAGATATTAAAGTGTCTCATCTGCCTGCAGCAAATCTCTCATTGTCCTTATATGGATCCAATAGAATCAGTGCTCCTTGATTGTGTATTCCTTTTGCCCTAAGAATGGACATAGGGTGGTGAATTGGCAGGCAAAAAAAGGCAGACGGGGGACTTCATCTATGATTGGGATTAACAAAAAAAAGTCTGCTATGGTTGTGTAGTTTGGGCCTGAGATGAACAGAATATATGTCCTTTGATTCCTCACCCACAGCCTGTGGAGAGACAAGCTGGCAGAAGAGGGCAGCAAAGAGGATAAGGACGAGGGGGTAGGTGACCCAGGCCAGGAACTGCATAGGGATGCTGGGTTGCATCTCTTTGTATATCCACTTGTAAGCTGTAAGGGGAGAAATGACAATAGACATGAGTGATTGTAACACCTGAATAGAACCCAAAACACCATAAATTCAACCCATGCAGGAGTTGCTATTGGCTGAACTCAGCCCACTGCAGAATGATAACCAACAAGCAGAGCCCTAACTAAACAAGGCAAGAACATTTTCCAATCTCACTCTGCAGTCTTTCCTACTTCCATCTATATTCTCAAATGATTTGTGTCAAGTGCAGGGATTGGCAGGGTGGAATAGAAGAAATCAGTAACAAGAATTCCCTTTTCTTTTTGTGGAAGGGCATTTTTCCAGGATCTGTGCAGGGTTCAAAGAGGGCAGAATCCCTGATTGACCAATCTGGAGGCAACCCAGACAGACACGGATCAATTTCTATGATCAGCAGCAACCCGACATCCAGCCTAATGAACAAATGAAGCACCTTTCCAAGGCCATTTCCTTCCTCATTTGGATAACAGATGATCACTAGGAATGAGAGCTCTCTACCTGCCTGGTGAAAGACCCAGACCTTAAAAGGGGAAAACTCAATGTTTGGTTTTTGGAAAGAGCAAACAGTCAGAAAGAAAACAAACAGGCACACTTTCCATGACCAGAACTGGTACCTCTGAGCTTCTCTTTCAGTCAGCTTTGTTTTCAAGAAATTATTCATCTCTCTACTCTTGTCTTGTCTGAACCTTGACGTGCTATGTTTGTTAGGTTTTTAATTGGTTTCAGTTGTGAATGATACCACAATAATAAAACAGAGTGGACAGTGTTTTAAGTTGTAGCATTTCTTCAGAGTGTGAACCAACCTACCTTGCAAGCTTTTGGCACTGGCATAATCTACCCCCCAGCTGACTAGTGCCATGACCAGACCCAGGAGAATCAAGAATATCCAGTCTTCTCCCAGCTTCTTCGTTATATATTTCTTGATACTTTTAGTACAGGCTGCAGAAAAGGAAGGTCTTTTAAATCGTGGTAAATTTTCCTCCAACATTACTACTTTATAGTTCTATATATCACACTGGGAGCTGTATGACACTGTAATAAATGTGTCAAATTTCTTCCACTGAAACCAACAAGGATGAGAGGACTGAAATTATGCCAGATTGTGTCATTTCCTTCCAGACAGACAGAGATGCATATAAAGCTTGCAGAAACTCTCCTTAATTCAGAGAAGTTGAAGAACATAAGCATCAGTAAATTCATCAGGTTTAAAGTGCCCTGATCCATATTTGATGAAGCATGTGTTATGCGACTTGCTGAAAATAGCAGACAGTAGGCTTCAAACAACAAAAGAAAAAAATAAACATTCTCCATTTCACTTAACTGGAAAAATAATCTTACAGTGATGTCCAATCTAAATTAGAAAAAGTGACTTAGCCCACAGTGTTCTGAGAATGCAGGCGAAATACAGCAAATAGCATATGGCATTATTTTTAACAGGCCATTAACACCTACTCTTCAGCATTGCTAATACAAGGCCCTATGTGAATATGTTTGAATTTCTGATTATCTCATTAATTAATCTTTATGTATGCAGAAGTAGAATTATCATATATTGCCTAACTTTCTTAATAACTTTTAAAAAAAGTACTCTATAGGCTTTAGACTCAGATTCTGAGCTAAACAGCTAAAGCATAGCAACCATCAGCTTCCCTCTCACCATATGCAATAAACTCCAGTGCAGTTAACCTCCAAGATACTGTGAGCTTCTTGGAAGCTTACCATGATACTTAGAGTAGCTCTCCTCTTTGAGTTCAGCTTGACTTCTCCGCTTCAAGGACTCTTGAGACTTCTTATTCAGAAGTTCAGCTGCTTCCTTCTGGGAAAGACTGGGAAGCTGTTCTGTATACTGGCCATAGAGCTGAGAGAAGAGTAATAGGTGGTCAAGACACTCCAAAGACAATACAGAACAAGACAGCCAGAGACTTCAAGACACATCGTAATAGCTATGTCAAAATGAAATACCTTTAGTTATAATGCACAATGGAATGTAGTCATGATCCCAGGTCCTCTGCCATAAATGACATTCATTGAATCTAAACCAAGTATATTTTGCTCATAATCCTGTGTGGTAAATGTTCACAGCAGTACATATATGATATGATGTTGTGCTTGACAACTTGACAGTGTAAAGGTGAAATGGTATGAATGTTCTGCCTGTGGCAAAAGATTTATGATAGCTCATTCAAGCATAATCTTATTTCTTGCTGCATGGATGATGAATCTATGTTAACCGATTCCAACTCTTGAAGAGATTTTTAATCCCTGCTGGTAGATACCTATATCCTCAATTTTCCAAACTGCACAATAGTTCAACATTGTGGATGCAAGATGATGAGGTACCAATCTACAGACACCTACAATGTATAGATCAGATCTTATTTGAAGAAATGGGGCAAGGATAGTCGACTCAATCTGAAAATAACCCAGATTATTTCTAGGCATTTATTGAATGTTAAACTAATCTAATTAATGATTGCAAGAAGGAATAATTCTAGTATAAAAATCAACAACTGCATGATACATGAAAAGAAGGACTATAGCAGTCTTCCAATTGTTGAGGGGCTGTTACAGAAAAGAGGGAGTCAACTTCAAGCTATTCTCCAAAATACCTGAAGACAGAACAAGAAGCAATAAGTGGAAGCTAATCAAGGAGAAAATCAACCCAGAACTAAGGAGAATATTCTGACAGGGAGAACAATTTATCCAGAAGTTGTAGGTGCTCCATCAGTGGACAATTTTAAGAAGACATTGGACAACCACTTTTCTGAAATGGTACGGTCTCCTGCTTGAGAAGAGAATTGGACCAGAAGACTGCTAACCTGTTATTGTTCCAACTCTGTTATTCTATTCTGTTAAAATGTAGTATACTGTATATTTGATTATTTTAAAACTAATCACTGCAATAGGAGCCCCAAGTATACTGTCTCTGTGGTTTCTAGGTCCATAGATTTATAAGAAACTCATCTGTGTTGTCTAGCTGCATTAGAAGCTAAACTAAATAATCTGTAGCAGGCAGACAAAATGCAATTGGTTTCCAAGAAGAAGGTATCTCTTACTAGCTCAAAACATGCCCTGACAAATAATAGGGAGGCATTCAAATTCCCAAGCAGTGGGGAAGAATTAACTTCAGGTATTAATCTTTTTTTTTTGCATTTCCTTATCATCTTTATATATACACATTTCTTTCATTATACAACTTCAGCTTAATATATAAATAAATACAGATATATATGAATATAGATATAAGTATTTACATAGTTTCTTATTCTTAACATAATTGCCATTTTGATTTTTTATTCTTAAACCATTCATACAAGGCATCCCAGACTTTATAATATATCGACTCTTCTTTCTCTCTTAATTTCATTTAGGCATCCCAGACTGTCAGGCGGAGCTCCATTCAAAATCCAGGAAAGAAATACTTAGACTCTTTAGTTTAGAGAAAAGATATCTATCTTTTACTGAAAGTGAAGTGGTAGCAACCAAAGAATTCTGAAATCTGAGAAAATTAGGCGCGCAATTCACATGTACAAAGTGATGGAAATGTTCACCACCCCAATAGTTCAATGAAACTTCCAATTAGAAGTTGTGAATATGATCATGTGGGCATCTTCAGGTGATGATGAGCCTCTGTCGTTGACCTTGGCATATTTTGATAACGGGTTGCAGTTTGCTGCAGAGAAAAGAAAGCGAAGCGAGAAATAGAAACCTAACTCTAGCTTATGCTCCCCCCTCCCATTTATACAACAGATGAATGTAACACCTCCAGCTCATTCCCAACTTATTCTACTCCCCTCTCCCCCCCTCCCGTTACATATGGCAGTCGAAAAAGATGCAAAGCAATAGCGAGAAGATCTTGAAGGCTGACATAGACTTTATAATATATCGACTCTTCTTTCTCTCTTTAATTCATTGTTAGTCTGTCCATCTCTGCACAGTCTAATTTTTTTTATAACAAACACCCCTCTGGTGGTAACAATTTTCTTGCTTCCAGAATTGTACGTAAGGAAAATTAGCAGCTGTTAAAATATGTAGCATAATGTATTTATCTTTTTTATTATATTTTTCCATTATTATGCCTAATAGGAATAGTTCTGGTTTCAATTCAATTTCCTGTTTTATTATTTCTTCTAACCACAATTGGGTTATAGTCCAATATTTCTTGACCTCTGGGCAGGTCCACCACATATGAAAATAGGTACTTTTTTCCTTCTTACACTTCCAACAGCTTGGGCTTAAATTGAACATTTTTGCTCTTCTAGCTGGAGGAAGATGCCACCTATAAAACATTTTATATGGATTTTCCCTGTATGCTGTGGACATAGTTAATCAGGTATTAATCTTTAAATGAGTTAACAAGTTCACTTTACAAATTCAAGCAAATAGCCACATGGAAATAAATTATTGTAATTAATTGCATTAAGAAAATGATTTCCTTAATTTGCCCACTCTATAGTATATGGATAGTTATACTAGTCTTGCAAGGCTTAAAGTACAGTATAATTCTCCCACCATCACCTTTACAGCCTTTACAATTCTCCCACCATCACCTTTACAATGATTAGGAAAGGTTTCTCCTGAACTTCTTTCTACCCACTATGCTGCTGTGGGATTTGTACCTTCTTGTATGATTGGTCTTCAGGCAGCATTTCTTTGCCAGGTCCCCAAGATCATTCCCATGTATCCATTACCCTCTGCCTTTTCTTGTTACCTGTTAGCGTTTTGCCATCTTTATTGCGCAGACGATATTCTGATTCTTTTTTTTTTCTTTGAAGGATGCTAAGAATAACAAAAATAGTTTCTTTAAAATAGTTTTCAAAGGAAAAAAAAACTCATTCTGCATTTTCACTTTTCTGACTTCAACTCTGCAAGGCTGGGTTACCTGACTGCACTCTTCCTTTGTGCGCTGCCCATTTTCAGATTCCTCCTTATGTATCTTTTTTGGTTGTTTTCAGATCTTCACAGCCTTTTTTGGGATTGTCATTTAGACTCCCACGATTCTCTTTTTCTTCCTCAAAGGAATTGTTTGCAATTTTACTTTTACCTCCCTTAAGGGCTTTTTACATCCTTGAGTGCTTTTTTCCATTAGCTTTTCCTATCACATGATCTTACTTGCAATTACTTTCTGAATCTACAGCATCTACTTGTGAAGTCCAAGATCTGTGTATGACTACACTCTGTTTTAATTTTCCTTGAAATCAGGACCAGCAATATGTGGCCACTTCATCACATTACTGCTGTTTCTGTTTCCTCAATAAACAGAACAGAACAGAACAGAATTTGTCTTCCTTTTTTTTAAACTGAATAGAGTTGGAAGGGACCTTGGAGGTCTTCTAGTCCAGGGGTTGCCAAGCTTTTGGACCTCAGGGACTACCAAACTCATAATTTTAAATCCCATGGACCAGAGACCCTGGGAAAATCCCCAAAAACCTCTGCAGGAAAATTCCCCATTCCGTTTTCCTACCAATCGATCATTCTTTATTTGGGATCACAGGATACTGTCTCCAGTTCCACTCTTAGGGGGAGAGAGAAAGAGAGAGAGAGACTTTTGGCTTCATCCAAGGAAAGCAGCAGAAGCAGCAGAAGTCTTTCTTTCTCTCCCCCAAACTACTCTGCCAGGAATGAGTCTTATTGAGACTTGTCATGCCGGCACAGGGCAGGATACCTTGCAGGGTCCCAAAGACTCTTTTCTGCGTGGAGTTTGGGGAGAGAAAGAAAGACTTCTGCTGCTTCTGCTGCTTTCCTTGCATGAAGCCAAAAGCAGAAAAAGAAAGAAGTAGAAAGAAGCAACCTGGTGGCCAGGCAAGGCACATGGGGTGAGTGGGGCAAATTCCACCCTTTCCCTCTCCCCTCACTACCTTGTGTTGTTCTCAATGCACAGCAACACAAGCCTTGGTTGTTCCCATTGGCCATTTGGGAGATGTTTTGGGGGTGACATTTCTCTGCGGACCACCAAAATTTTCTCATGGACCACCAATGGTCCCGGCCCACTGGTTGGTGACCACTGTTCTTAGTCCAATAACCTTGCTCAGCAGGAAGCATTATACCATTTCACAAGGGTAAGATTCAAGTTTTCAAATAACTGGTTCTGTGGGCATGGCTTAGTTGTGGTGGCGTGGCTTGGTGGTCATGTGAACTGGATGGACATGGCTTGGTGTCATGTTATTTGGCTGGGCATGGCCAACTCCAACATTCACTCATATTGAGGCATGCATCTCCTCACCTGGCCTTTCATGAACTGTGGGATGCTGCAACAGTTTGTAAGTGTGAAAAATGGTCATAAGTCACTATTTTCAGTGCCATTGTAACTTTGAATGGTCACTCCACTCAAGCAAAGGACCACAAAGTTGTTGGGAAAAAACTCAGAGACGTTCCTGAGACAGGAAGTCTAGTCCTGCCAAGAATGTAACAAGGATTAGCAGAGAGGCAGTTTGTGTAAGCAACACCAGAATGTTTCCTTCCTGCCTCCCTTACAGGATTAGGCCAGTAATTTCTTCTAACAACCTGTTTTCCGACTGCCTAGAATATTAACAACCGGTTTTAGCGAATAGGTGTGAACTAGTAGAAATCCCATCCCTGACATTTCAGAGAAATGGTTGTCCAATCTCTTCTTAAAAATTTTCCAGTGTTGTAGCATTCACAACTTCTGAAGGCAAGCTGTTCCATTGGTTAATTTTCCTAAATGTCAGGAAATTTCTCCTTAGTTCTAAGCTACTTCTCTCCTTGATTAGTTTCCATCTATTGCTTCTTGTCCTGCTTCAGGTGCTTTGGAGTATAACTTCACTCCCTTCTCTTTGTGGCAACCCCTGAGATATCGGAACACTGCTATCATGTCACACCTACTCCTTTTCATCAAACTAGACATACCCATACCCTGCAACCAATTTTAGCCTCCAGTCCCCTAATCATCTTTGTTGCTCTTCTCGGCACACTTTCTAGATCTCAACATCTTTTTTTATATTGTGGCAACCAAAACTGGACATAATTTTCCAAGTGTGGTCTGGCCCAGGCATTATAAAGTGGTATTAACACTTCACATGCTTGATTAGATCCCTCTGTTAATATAGCCTATAATTTTCTTAGCTTTTTTGGCAGCTGCAAACACACTGCTGGCTCAGATTTAAAGCCCCTGTCACACTGCACCAACGGATGGAAAGAGGATGTAAAAACGTTAAAAAAAGCTTGCCATCCGTTGTTTAACGCGATGCTTTCCGTTCTGTACTCACTGCCTCCATTTTGCTTCCTCTCTATCAGTCCAGCATCCATCTATTGACATTTCATCCACTCAAAAGGTTTGAGCTGCTCAAAACTTTTGAGCGGAAAATGTATCCAACGCATCCATTCTGCATCCACTAGGCATACGGGGGACATCCGTTCTGCATCCGTTGTCATCCGTTACGCACCCGCTATATCCGCTAGGCATCCACTGCGCATCCGCGCAACTCAAATCCGCTCCAGCGGTAAACGGATGCAGGGAGAAGCGGAACGGATGCGGAATGGACCCGCAGCGTTAGTAGCACGGACGGAGAAAGGATGAAAGCGGATGCAGCTCGCAAAGAAAGCATTTAAAATGGAAAAAACGTTCGCAGAGGGGACCTATCCCCTCTCATCCGCTTCCATCCGCTAGGCTTCCATTCCGCATCCGCTTTCCATCTGCCCTGCGTCCTCCCCCATCCGTTCCTTTCCGTGTTATCGCTCTGTTTATGCAAATTTTTGCCCCTTTTGAGAACGGATAACAACGGATGGAACATTTTTCTCGTCCGCTGTGTCCTTTTTACAAATGTTTTGCATCCGTTGGGCAGTGTGACAGGGCCTTAAGTGATTGTCCACTAGGACTCCAAGTTCCCTCTCACAGTTACTACTCTGTGAGTGTGAGTGTGAGTGTGTGAGTGAGTATGCTAATGCCTGTGCATTTGATTTTTCTTCCCTAAATGTAGAACCTTATTTTTTTCACCATTGAATTTCATTTGGTTACCAGTAGAAATTAAATACTCTTTTTTTGTTGAACAATTAAATCCTCCCTGTTAATAAATTATTTCTTAAATTTATGTGCCACTATCCTGCCACCTTCCTTAACCCTCTAAAATAGAATACTATCAGAAAGACAAGTTAGGAATTTGCTGGAAGGACCAGGCTTGGCAAGATCTCAGGATACTGCATATTTGCATTCTTGCAATTAGTTGGCTCTTTGTCAGATTTGGAATATGATTTCAGAAGGCATTATTATTATCATATGCTTAGTTGAGATTGCAATATTGTAACAGTATTTTTGTTAACATGTGGTGTAACTTTTGTTGCTTCCATTTGTTTTGAACAAGTTTGAATCTTTCAATGGCTATATTCTAGTCAGGGATGTCATCCCACCAGTTTGAAAAATAAATATTTTTATGTATTTAATTTATTTATTAAATTTGTATGCCAGCCAGGTGATTATCTAGATCTAGATCAGCTACAAAGATAAGATAACATTTATTGTCACTTTTTTTTGTGAACACATTAAAAAATGAAATTCTGATGTCTACCCTCAAAAGAAAATATGTAGTGTATATACAGTGTTCCCATACCCGTACATTCACCTACATATACAAATACTATCAGTTAATGTTTTCCCTTCAAGATCATTCTATTTATTTCCCACATTGTGAGTGTTAACACTCTCACTTTCCACAATATAGAAGACTTTATTGAGCTCCTTACTTCCAGTCCCACACTAAATTTCAGTTGAAAGTTTTTCCAATGAACCTTGCCACACTTTTGTGGTACACATTGTATCAGCAGTACATCAGCAGTCTGCCATCTTGGCAACTCAGGCCATGGTCCCACCATTCAATGCCATTTGCATAATGATAATTGACCACTAGAATTCCCATTACTTATTTCCATTTCAAAACTTCTTTCATCAGATGGAAGGAAGGATAAACTCTATTGTCTTCCCTCTGAGATTTTCAGTCTTTGTTGGTGTGGTTGTAGCTGTTCTATATAGTATGACACAGGAGTGTCAAACTCAATTTCATTGAGGGCTGCATCAGGGTTGTATTTGACCTCGGAGGGCGGGGATGGGCATGACCAGCTCGATGTTGTTCCTGTGATCAAAGGCCCATGCAAGCTCCATTTTCACTGGCAGAAAGCTACAGGAGACCGTCAAGTTGAAAATGTAGCCTGGGAACTCCATATACAGCCCTCACAACCTCCATTTTCACTGATAGAAGCACCACAGGCCGGTCCTTTGCTCTTTCCAAGGCAGCCCCATGGGCCAGATCTAAGCACCCTGTGGGCCGGATCCGATCCGTGGGCCTTGAGTTTGTCACCCCTGGTATACCTGTTCCCTCATATATCAGCAGGAAAGGATCATTGCCTGTTTTGGAAATTATGACCTGGGACAGCTCAGTATTTGTACAGTTTTTTTTCCAGAAGAGAATGAAATTCACATTAAAATATCATCCAATCATGTTTAGCTGTGGAAGCAAGTGATATGGCAGAGCAGTACCTGTGTGCACCATACATTATGCAACATATGATACAGGGTGAGATATGTAACAACCAGACACAATGTTTTTAAACAATAAAAAAGGAGCATTTTTCCCTTATCATAATTCTTCTATACATGAAACTCTTGCTTTGTGGGAAGAGAAAACATCAGCTTTTGAGAAGGCTGGTGTGGAACATGGAAGGCTGATAGCTATGTCTTAAATTTGGTGAGAGTTGGGATAATTCACCCAGTTATTGAAGCAACTCTTTCCTTAAACATTTTACATTCTCCTGGACTTCTTATTGTCTTTTGAATTACTATTTTTTAGGCCTTCTGATAGTGTTGAACCTCGGAGTCCTATATTGAAGTGGGGTCCTATTTTGCTCTGTACTATTGGTATGGTCCTGAGGATGTTATGCAGGAGGACAATTCAATACCTAGGTCACTGACCCAAAAGGCTCTCTCTTCTTTCTATGCTGTTTAACATCTACCATCTAGCAATAGCACTTAGCCTTATATACCACTTCATAGTGCTTTACAGCCCTCTCTAAGCAGTTTACAGAATCAGCATATTGCCCCCAATAATTTGGGTTCTCATTTTACCCACCTCAGAAGGATGGAAGCTGAGTCAACTTTCAGCCTTGTGAGATTCAAACTGCCATATTGCAGGCAGCTGGCAGCCAGCAAAAGTAGCCTGCAGTACTGCATTCTAAGCACTGCGCCACCAGGGCTCATGTTAATCCAGATTAGCATCTACCTGAAACTACTAAAAATCATCCAGAGCTTTAGAGAGGGATATCATCAGTATGCTGATAGCAGCCAGATATAGTGCTCCCACTATCTAATTTCAAGGAAGCAATCAGTATCTGAGAATTTTATACTATTTCAGTAATAGTCTGGATGAGACAGGACAACCTGAAACTAACTCCAGACATGTTGGAGATACTGTTGGTAAAGAAAATCCCTGACTTGGCTGTTAAGCCTGTTTGGGAAACAGCAGGTTCATAGTTTGGGAATGCTTCTTGAACCTCACCTGTCAATAGATCGGTTGATGGTAATTGTTGTGAGGAACTTATCCATGCAATTCCAGCTAGTGTTCAAACTGTAATCATTCCCGAGCCAGTCAGATTTTGTAGCAGTTATCCAAGACCTGGTTACAACATATCTGGCCCATTTCAGTGAACTTTATGTTGTAGCTGTCCTTGAAAATTCTTCAGAAATATCAGCTTCTGCTAAATGCAGCGGCTAGGCTTTCTACTAATGTAAACTAGAGAGATCATATGATTTTTGTATTGGAAGCTCTCCATTGACTGCCAGTTTCCTACTGGATACAATTTAAGATGTTGGTGTCTCCCTTTCAATCTGTAAAGAACTCAAAGCAGCCTTACTACTGGCAGAGCTGCCTCAATTAGTCAATGACTTAATGGGAAGAATAAAGGACACTTGGATCTATTATTCTGCAGGGAGGAAACAGCTTCAAAATGAAATGACCCATAGAAAAAAGGGGAAAGTTCCATCGCCCACCCATCCTCCATTGAAATAGTTCTTTCTATGGATGCCTTATAATAGGGAAAAGAAACCTAACTCTCTCTCACACATCATTCAATTTATTTTTCAGCCACAAGTTGACTTACACCTTCAACTCCTTGGAGGAAAGTGAGATTTTAACTGGATGAAAAATCAATAAATGCACTTTAGCAGAGGCTGATTTTTTCTTCAGAAAAAATAGTTCCAGCTTTCAACTCACAACCAACAGATCTAGCTCCAACTACGAATATTATAATATTATAGTCAGTCTACCTCATATTAACTGGACCCATAACGAATGTACAACTGAACCCAAACATGCAACCTTCTACAATGCAGGAACAAATCTGGGACCAGAACAACTGGTAACCAACAACACTAGATTTAACAACTGCCTCGATCTCATCTTCTGCAATAGTTTGAATTCAATTTACGGAATACAAATTAAAGAACCCTTTCCCAACAGTGACCACAATATGATTGACTTTTGTCTCAACATACGTCCACACAAAAATCATCACAATGACGGAATCCCCAATTATAACTTCAAAATAGGCAACTATGATCTTATAAACAACGATCTCTCATCCCTTGATGGGCAGTTTCTATTCTCTGGATGCAATACTGTAGAAGACCATTACAACATATTTTTACTTGAAGTCAAAAGAGTCATCAAACTATATGTACCAATAACAACTCCCAAAACCAGAAAAAACAAATTACTAAAACAATAAGGAAGCCTTAATCTAAAAATAAATCACTTTGGCGGAAAAATAAATCTGGTCACATTGCCAACTTCAAAATCCGATACAAAAATTTATGCCACCAGATAAAAACTGAATGCACCTATTATGACATTAAACAAGAAGAAAACCTACGCACCAATTCCACTCGCGCTTTCTATCAATTTTGTAAACAACAAACTAAAAGATCAAGGTCCATCCCACCCCTGAAAGGACCTAATGGTAAAGACTGCAATGACGATGCTATTAAGGCCAACCTCTTTAACACATTCTTTGGCTCAGTATTTGTAAACAGCAATGGATCATGCCCAGTATTTCCTAGTCAAACCACAGACAACTACAATGATCTAACACATATCAATTTTACAGAAGACATTGTTGAAAAAGCAAACGCAATCTAAAACCATCTTCATCTATTGGACCGGATGGGAATATGTGCCTACTTCTTAAAAAAGCTCCCACTGCCGTAGCCGAACCTCTGAGCATAATCTTTGAAAAATCTTTCAGGACCAGCTCCTTGCTAAAACTATGGTCACAAGCCACGGTCATCCCCATCTTCAAAAAGGGGAGCCCCAGCCGAGTTGAAAACTACAGCCCAATTTCTTTATGCTGCATCACCTGTAAAGTCATGGAATCAATTATTAACCAATCCATTATCCTCCACTTAGAAACAAACAACCTACTCTCTAATGAACAATTTGGTTTTAGGAAAAAACTATAATGTAATCTGCACTCTTACACTGCAAAAAACAAATGGATCACACAACTCAATCAGGGCAAAGCAATAGATGCAATCTACATAGACTTCTGTAAAGCCTTTGATTCAGTGGTACAACAACAAACTACACCTAAAACTAAATCTTACAGGATCTCTGGACACCTGCATAACTGGATAGAAGCATTCCTGTCAAACAGACAACAAATGGTCAAAATTGGGAGCGCCCTGTCAAATTCTGTACCTGTCAACAGTGGTGTCCCCCAAGGCAGTGTTCTAGGACCAACTCTTTTCATACTCTACATAAATGACCTCTGTGATCTGCTGTTCTCTTCGCTGATGATGTAAAGCTATTCAACACCACAAGACAATACCGCTACCCTTCAAAAAGATCTTGACTATGTATCAGAATTGTCAAACAAATGGCAACTTCAAATCTCAACACATAAAATGCTCTGTCCTACATATTGGCAAAAAAATCAGAAAATAAAATATGGGGTGAATAGTCAAGACCTTGTTGATGATCCAAACTCTGTCAAGGATCTTGGAGTACTCATCTGAAATGACCTAAGTGCAAGAGGCTCACTGTATCTACATAGCCAAAAAGGCATTAAGAGTTGTTAACCTAATCTTATGTAGCTTTTTCTCTGTAATATTACACTAATAATAGAGCATACAAAACATTTGCTTGACTAATACTTGAATACAGCTCATCAGTCTGGAACCCACATTACATATCTGATATTAACACAGTTGAGAAAGTCCAGTATATTTCACAAGAAGAGTTCTCCACTCCTCTACTCACTGCAGAATACCTTCTGCCACCAGACTCGAAATTCTAGACCTAGAAAACCTAGAACTACGCCACCTTCGGTCCGATCTAAGTATAGTATATAAAATCATACATTGCAATGTCCTACCAGTCAATGAATACTTCAGCTTCAACCATAACAACACAAGAGCAAACAATGGATACAAACTCAAGGTTAATCGCACAAACTTGATTGCAGGAAATACGAATTCAGCAACAGAATGGTCAATGTCTGGAATACTCTACCTTCCCTGAAACCCCAAAACTTTAACCTTAGACTGTTTGCTATTGACCTTGCCCCTTTCCTAAGAGGTCTGTAGGGGGCATGCATAAGCGCACCAACCTGCCTACAGTCCCTGTCCTATTGTTTTATTTTTTTTTATTTTCTATATGTATCCATGTGTTCATAACTATGTTTTTACTTATACCTATTATCTTGTAAGCAATTGACAAATAAAAATAAAATAAAAATACTCTATAAATAGTCAATATTTATGCACAATCTACCTCCTCTGGCAGTGTTACTCAACCTTGGCAGCATGAAGATCTTAACTCCTAGAATTCCCCAGTCAATAGGTTGAAGTCCACATATCTTTAAGCTGCTAAAGTTGAGAAACAGCACCTTCAGTGGTTTAAGCGAGATTTCAACTGCAATGAAATCAAAAGAGAAAAATAGGGCAAGTGAAATATCTTCTCTAGAAAAAGAAGGCTTTGACTGCCTATCCTCACTTTTCTTTTCATTTACCTTTTGTTACTGCAAAAATAAAGGAGAGATAATATGCTCAGCACAGCTTGCAGCACAGGTTAAAATATGAACCACATGAGGTTGTGGACCAGGTTGGAAAGTTGAAAAAAAGACAAGGGCAAACTACTTCTATGTCATTCCACAAAGCACAATAGAGGGGTCTGGCTACCTGTTAGAGTCTGAGCTCAAATCAAGGGAGACTGTATCTATTTTTTAGTCTTCTTTGAAGCAGCATCTTGTGTCCAGAAGATTCTACTCCACTTTCCTGTTGTTGTTTTTTATAACAAATACAACCTGTGGCCAGGCAAATTTCTGATTGGTGATATCTTTCTTCTCTGTGTGAGTGTTGGGGGCTGGGGAATTTGTTTGAGAATATCCATGTCCTTCAGTAATCCAGAATAGGTTATTTGAATGCTCACTTGAAGTTCATCTTCCTCCACTGATGTGTATCTAAAGATCTTAAGAATTCACACCTCCAATATATTGAACCCTCCTCGCTCCCTGAACACACATGCTCTCCAAGGCCCTAAAGAGTAAGGAGAATGGGCAATGCTTGGATCAGCAGAACAAGAGACTGTGGCCACAGCAGAAATGTCTGCTGTTCCTGCAAAGCATCCCAGGGAGACCTGAGCCTGCTGCCTCTCCTCTAAAAAATGGGAAGGGAACAGCTAAATGTCAGCAAAGATGAAAAAAATAAGTCATCTAGAAGCAGGAAACCTGATGCTGGTGTGATTTAGAGCACAGAAGCTGTGAGCTGATAAAACAGTCACGTATGCACATTGCTGTTGCTTTGCTCTTTTTCCTGAGAATATTTTTTAAAATTTAAAAAAAAAATTAAAACTCTTGACAGAGACTTTAATATGCAATTTGGATAGTAATGAAAGTACATCTATGTATCCTCATTTAGCAAAGTTTCTAGCCCTTTTCTACACATCAAAAATGATAAGAGCCTTGGTGGCACAGTGGCTAGAGTGTAGTACTGCAAACTACTTGCAGGCAGCTGGCAGCTGACTGCCAGCTGCTTGCAATTTGGCAGATCGAATCCCACCAGGCTCAAGGTGGACTCAGCCTTCCATCCTTCCGTGGTGGGTAAAATGAGGTCCCAGATTGTTGGGGGCAATATGCTGACTCTGTAAACTGCTTAAAGAGGGCTGGAAAGCACTATAAAATGGTATATAAGTCTAAGTGCTATTGCTATAGATACAAAGATGTAGACAGCTGACATTACACTAATAGTTAATATAAGGTCAGGCTCTATTTTTTGAAACAAAATAATTTGCTGTCACAAATATTTCCTTGATGAAAGTCGGAGATATTTTGGTACAACTATATAATTCTCATACTAGAAGTATGCATACTGGCTTAGACCACATGTACATACCCACAGCCCCACACACAAGACATGCAATTACAGATGTACGTATTCCTAAAAGTTATTTTTTCATGACACTCTGTGATTTTCTTTATAGCAGCTTGTCCTAAAGTGCAAAACATTTTAAAATTTATTTAATCAAATTTGCATAGCTGTCCAACTCCCAAAAAGCAGCCCTAGGTGATGCCATACAATAAAATTGAATAAAAATAACAGGCACAAAGATACAATACTCAAATTAAAAGTTAAATATTATCATGCAAACCATACATGAATTAATAGGCTAACCATGTTTTCTTTTTAATGACTTTTAAAAGTTTAATAACATTTAATAACTCATTTTTAAAATTAAAATATTGTTTAAGTTTTACTAGATAAAGCAATAAGAATAAAGGAATATGATAATTTATTCCTTTAGAATAATAAGGAAACTAATGAAAAATATTCAGTAAAAACCAGGACAAGCAACCACATAAATAAAACACTTTCCCAAAAGATAGTGGTCTTCTGGGAGAAAAGAAGCATTAAGGCAGAGAAATGAACCTCTCAGAATATTGCAGTTCCAATGTATTTGTGCAGCCACTGAGAAGGCCATTCATAGATACAATTCATAGATGCCAATGTGGTTTGCTCATGACATCCAATGTAAGTAGGATGTTATTAGAAAATCAGAAACATTAGGGAAGAGAACAGAACCTATTCCCTGAGATACTTAGCACTCAAGCAATTTACTTTCTAACAGTTTTATTGTCTTTAAGCTACCATATCTGAGATACTTTTCATTAAATGCAATCTTTTTTTGTGGAGTGCTTGATGATCTCTGAGCTTGGTTGTTTTGCTTGCAGATGTTTCATTACTCAGCGAGGCACTGATGATGTTACCTAGCTGGGTAAAGAAACATCTTCAAGCAAACAACCAAGCTCAGAGTCAACCAAGAATTCCACAGTTCAACCCTAAGCAATATTCTCTTCTGTTAGAATCATTATCTCATGTAATGTAATGAAAATTTAATAGTGAAGTCTGGTGTGCAATTTTCTCCACACACTGAATTTTGGAAAATGAAGCTCAAGATATCATTTCCCATGTACTGCCCAAGGCTGTCCCGTCTGTAGGTAGGAAGAGCTGCTTGGAGTTCCAGGTCTCTGTGTGGCTATGGGACTCCTGAATTCCTTTTTTATCCCTAAATTCAATCTGAAAATGCATAACTGTTGTGTAACACACAAAACTCAGACTCCACTAAAACAAGGGGGAAAGCCAGTCCCATGCCATTAGGCTTCCAGTTACCAAAATATTGATATCTCATTGTTCTGAGAATGTTAGATGTTAGAACAGCCCTCTTTAAAGAAACCCTATTACCATAAAATCAATTTATTTCATGAAGTTGCATTTTTATGGCTTTCTGAGCGGTCTGGCCCTTGAAGAATATTCTTAATCAAAATATGGCATCTATACTTTCCAACTGTGATTTTTAGAAGGTTTTCAGCTTTTAATTTCATTGGTTTACTGTTTTTTATCTGAGCCAAAAAAGGTTATTTGTTCAGAATTATACCTCTTGTGAATGAAAGCCAACTACTTATGAATGTATCATGAACAAAAATATGCCTCTGTAAAGGAACTTCATATTTTGTTGATTCAATTATTTGTTTAGAAAAAAAATTAAATAATTAACAAGCATTCCCACCACCTCAACTGAGTCATCATGAATCATTTTTCTTGACTCCAGTCTTGATCAGCAACCACCAACCTACACCAAAAAGAGTGGAAACTTCTAGTAGAAACTCCAGGTCCTAATACCATCCCAGAGTAGAACCTAATTAGCTACAAGCCCTTTGGGTCACTGACTTCCATCTAGGAATCTCAAAGACTGCATCCTGGCCTAAATTGATCCCTTTTATATTTAGGAGACTTACATGTACAAGTGACTGTCAATTAGCATCAGCAATGAATAGATAGAAAACTCTAGACCAATGGTGGGATTCAATTTTTTTTACTAATGGTTCTGTGGGCATGGCTTGGTGGACATGGCATGGGAAGGATACTGTAAAATCTCCAGTCAGAGGTAGCATTTGCAGATTCTCCGAACTACTCAAAATTTCCACTCCCAGTTCTCCAGAGCTGGTCAGAACCTGCTGAATACCACCTCTGCTCTAGACCAAAGGATGCCTCCTTTAAGGGTCTCAATTCCTCAAAAGAAGGTGGAGTCAAGATGTGATTGTCAAGTTCAAGAAGTAACAAGGGCCCATTGAGCATCAGTTGTTATCAGATTAGGTTTTCCACATGAAAGATCCAAGGAGCTGAAACTCCTACATGATAACATCCATTAATTCCCTGACCGAGCCACCTTGAAGCATCAGTCATACTTCTGGACACCTCTAGTTAGAGAGAAAAGTGTACTTCTGTTTCTAATTCAACTCAACACAGTCCACTTCTGCTAATCTATACATATTTGTGTGTTCCCCACACAAAGTAGAGTGTGAAATAATCTTGTATTTGCATGTGTTCCAAGTAATACCGACAGTGTGTCCATTTACTCTGTAGTAAATGGACCCATGAAAACCTCTTCTCCATGCTTGTCTTGAGCTAGTCTTGGTTTATTGTTTTTATTGTGTTTAATGAACAGTTTGGACATGCTGCCAAATTAATTACTAGGCAAGACTTCAACTGCTTGTCATTTTCATTTCCCTGAACGCCTCTGGGTACCATCTGCCAAGAATCATCTATCAAGGAGGAAGCCCACACAAAAACCAGCTGGCCATTTATGAGCATGAAGACATCTGAAAATAAATTCATTCCCTTCCATCTGAATACAGCTTACTTGAGTATTATATCCTGTGTATCAACTGTGCTGCCTCTTAAAGGTTCCCCAAAATGATTGCCTCAGTTGTTCTTAATTAGGACTTCCTTGAGCCAAAAGTTGATCCTGCCAAGATCTGATGCCTACCAGGTGTGATTGGAAATTCTGGCATTGCAATCCCCAATCAAAAGGGGCCAGGAAGGACAAAGCTGTCATAAAATATGAGGCTCTTTGAACATATATGCCCATGAAAAAAATCATCTTGTATGCTGTAGTGAGTTTCTTTTACTGTTGAATTGTTTTGATTTTTTTAATTACCAATCTTTCCCTATAATTTCTGTTCTCTACTTTCAGCAGGGTAGTTTATCTTTTTTTATTCTAGGATTTGATCATTTAAATAGCATCTTAAGTTCAAAGAACTTTAGAACATTCACAGACTAGTACAATGCATATCTTTCCAGTCCTATTGAAAACTGGCTTTGAAAGAGACATGAACAAAGTTTTAGAATGGAGAGTTGCATTCCTCAAAGAATGAAGGAAGTGACTGATGGATGACACTGGAGGCAAAACCAAGGGAGGACCAAGTTCTGGTTTGTATGTAGTTGCACTTCCCCACAAAAGCAAAGCCACACTATAAGAGCTCTCCTTGACCCACCCACCCACCCCGATTATCTCTGGATGCCCAAATAGAAAGGAGCCAATTTGCATAAATAGTTCCCAACTGCAACCATTCATGCAGGTTGGACCTGGAAGCTGTTAATTATTCCTTTGTTGCATCCTGACTTGACAGTTGCAAAGTGTGGTCCTTGGGCTATGCTTAAAGGGTGTCCAGAAAGTTCAGCTGGTATAAAACGCAAGAGATGGAATATTAAAAGGTGCATATTACAAGGACACATTTTTAAAAAACCCTCTCTTTTAATGACCCTGTCATCCCTTAATTCAGGGTAGAGTCGGGGTGATTGGGTGGAGCTGAGCATTTACTAGCTGGATGCCATTCCTGACACAACGTTCTAAGAGAGAAACATATGCCGCTACCTAGGATTGAACTCTCAACCTTCTGAGTGGGATGTGAGTGTCACCACACTGCTCAAGATATAAGGACCACATTATTCCCTTGTTTAAAATTCTGCAACTATATAATTCTCATACTAGAAGTATGCATACTGCCTTAGACCACATGTACATACCCACAGCCCCACACATGAGACATACAGTTACAGATATGTACATTCCTAAAATGCTAATTTTAACTTTTAAAAGTCTAAATAACTTAGGACCTGATTATCTGAGCTGGTCACTAATTTCATTACAGCCTTCCTGAGTTCTACATTCAGCAGGCGAGATTGTCCTAACAACTTTACATTAGAAAATCTTCTTGGTGGACAGACAGCTATAGGAAGTCTTCTATGTTCAGAAGAAATTCTTCCTGTGGGCAAATAGATAATCATGGGAAATATTTCTTCTCCAGAGTCCACTGGAGTGGGTGTCTATGATTATGGTTGCTCAAGAGCAAGCTATTTGAACTAAGGCAGTCAAGGCCAGAATTTAAAAAAAATATTCAAATGAGTCAAAGAGTAGGTAGTGCATAGAAATAGTTGATCATATACTCAGCTCAAGCAAGAAGATTATAAACAATGACATAATACATCCATCAAAATGATTCACTGAAACATCTATAAAAATTATCATGTGCCAGAAATGAAAAATTGGTGGGATCAAATAGTTGAAAAAGTAGTTGAAAGTTATTAGGTTACAATGTGCACATTGATAAAATCTCCATCTGTCAATTACAAAAGGCTATGCTGCTTGGATATCCTCATATATTACAACACTCATTACAACATCCTCCAGTAGGTTCTTGAGAAGGACTCAAGGACTGTGATTTCACACTATTGTGTATATAATAAAGATAATATCCCAATTCCATGAGAACGATGGATAAAAATTCCAGTCTAAACATCAGGCTGATTTTGCAATGAATTATAATAGTACAAGAAGCTAAAAAGCTGCAGGACTTTAGAATTCAAACAAACCTGTCATATAACACCCCAGACTTAAAAGCTTTTGATAAGAAAGTAAAAAAAAAAAAGTCTGGATAGTGGATATAGCAGTACCTGGGTCCAATCTCAAAGCATTTGAAGTACCACTCAAACACTGTTGGCATTGACAAAATCATCATCAGTCAATTGCAAAAGGCAGCTTTACTTGGAATACCTTACATCCTGCAATGATACTTCAATATCACAAACGAAAATATCTGCCTATCCTAGATCCTTGGGAAAGATTCCCATAGCTGGATAAAGATTTCAAATCCAGTCTAAACATCTGGCTGACTGTGCAACCAACCCTAGTGCTCTCAATACAGAATGCACTTCACCAGGACCAGTGTTCTGCCCTAACTCTTTCTTCGAAGTACATGTTGAGTATTTATGGTAGCTAGTTAACTCAATATAATTTTAATTGTTAATTGGTAAATTTAATTGTTATTTCAAATATTCTCATTTTATTTTGTTGACTATGTAAATTACTTTGTGTGTCAGCGGACAAAAAAGCAGGATACAGATTTGATGATGATTATTTCTACTGCTGATGAAGATGGTGAGGGCAACAACGACAACTGATGTCCTGAAATCCAGGGCAGAACATTGTTGAAGACAGATTTCACTGCTCATCCAGATAGCTTCTGGAAATGGAATGAGAACATTTTTGCATCCTTTTTGTGTTTTATTCAGACTGCAATAAGACTGAAATACCAAGTGACTATTGCTCTCTGTGGTTAGCCTTCTGACCTGCTGAGAGATGCCATAGCATCTCAAATTAGATTGCCAATAGGAGAACACACCAATCACAGCACCCTTTTCCTCCTTTCCCCATTCCCCTGGTGATTTCAGGGGATGGAAGAGTCATTAGCAGGGGAAACTGTGGGAAATTGTCATAGCAGGAGCACAGTTGAGTGTCTTGGCAATGCATTTCCAGAAGACACTTCTATCAGGCAGCAATGCTATGCTGCTGGAGGCAAAATACACACTTGAATGATAATGATAATGGCAAAGGCAAAAATGTTATACCATGTAGGAGAAAATAATGATAAACCACTCTTCTATTTTACCACAAGGATGGACAAAATAGTACAAACTCAAGTTATCATATTCTGGACTTAGGTTTCTTGAGAAGTCCATAGTTTTGGAAAATATGGAAGGAAAGAGAAAAAGAATAACCAGCAGCAAGGTGGATGGACTTAGTTATAGCAGCAATGGATGTACCATAAAAAAAAATCTGAAGAACTGTTGCCTTAAGATCAAGTGTGGAAGGTCTGAAGGATTGAATAGGGAACAGGTTGTCCTGGAGAAGACCTAACAATGTGATCACGAATAGTCAACCCTGATTTGATAGCATATAATAAATCATAAAATCTAACACTAATGCTATAATTTTGCATTGACTTTTACAACAGTAACTTTTTAAAACAAATAATTAAGGAAAAGATGCATCTTACCAATCAGGCAAATCTATATTTCATTTAGTTAATGGCTTAGGCTTACTAGAAATTGCTAGAGAAAACACAGGAGGAAAACACTTGAGAAAACAAAAGCAGTAACTGTTAAAAATACAGAATAACAGAGTTGGAAAGAACCTTGCAGGTCTTCTAGTCCAACCCCCTACTTAAGCAGAAGATCCTATATGATTCTGGACATGTGGCTGTCTAATATCTTCTTTAAAAACCCCAGTGATAGAGCACCCACAACTTTTGGAGGCAAGCTGTTCAATTGGTTAATTGTTCTCACTGTCAGGAAATTTCTCCTTAGTTCTACCAATCTAGAGAGAAACTATTCGAAGGTAGTTAATAAAGATGTCTTGCCTCAAGGTGCTTTGGAGAATAGTTGAGGGTCTCCCTCCTCTCTGTGACAGCCCCTCAAATATTTGAACACTGCTGTTATGTCACCCACTGGTCCCTCTCTTCATTAGACTAGAAATACCTGGTTCTTGCAACCATTCATTATACATTTGAGCCTCCCATCCTGTAATCAGAAGTGGGCTGCACTTTCGTTGACAAGGGGTTCACTGGTTGTGAGCACACATGCACCAATTTGGGGCTGCAATGCAGCTTCAAACAAGCAGCTGATTTACTCAGGCAGCTCCAGTGAGTACAGCAGGGCAGTGTGGAACTCACTTGGGCAACCTGGGCAGGGGAAAAGTTAGTTATTTTTGAAAAGCATAGCACAAAGGCGGGTGGGCAGTCCCTGCCAGAGATGACAGCAAGGGGTTCGCCCAAAACTCGCCAACCATCCAGCAAGCCCTCCACTGCCCGTAATCATCTTTGTTGCTCTTCTCTGCGCTATAGTCTCAACAACTTTTTTGCATTGTGGTGGCCAAAACTGGATGCAGTATTCAAAGTATGGTTTTATCCCAAATACTATTTGATTTGGGATAAATGGTATGATTGGATAGATAGTAAAAAAAAGAATGCATGAAAAAGGCAAAATAATGAACCTATGAAACATACTATTATATATAGGTTAAAGGATAGGAATTTATAGAATATTAGTTTTATTCCTCTCTCTCTTTGACTAAGCTATATAATGACATATCTATAAAAATACATAGTTATAATCCAATAATAATAATAGATTATTATGTATTATATATTATTCATGCAGTTATTCTACAAGGGAAAGAAAGTAACTGCTATTTAATACTTTCTATGAGATATTTAAATCACTATCAAAATTTATTAGAGGAAAATATTAGTCTTACTACAGAATGTGTTGTGATGTTTATTTGTATGACTTTATTTTTTTACTTTTGTATATTTGTATATTTTAACCTTTTGTATTCAATAAAGTATTTTTTAAATTAAAAAAATAAATTATGATTTTACTAGTGCAATATAAGGCAGTACTAACAATTTGTGTGATCTTGAAATCCCTCTTTTGATGCAGCCTAGAACTGCATTGGTTTTTGGGGCAAACTTAAGTGACTCCTAGATCTTTCTAGCAATTACTGCTGTGAGAAGTGAACAAATGTGAACCTTTTGTCTTTGAATGCTTTGCAAGTATGTCATTCTTAGCTACTAGGATGACCTTCCCAAACCATCATTTCTGCCAGATTAGCACAATAAAAAGATTTTGTCTGTGTCTTATCAGTCTCACTATGAGCCTTCAAGCAAACTACTCCCTAATGTGCTCCATAGCGTAGAAAATGGAGAGCCAACTGGACTGAGCTCAGTGGGAGACAATGCATCAGATTGGGGCCATGATGCCTATCTTCTAAACAATGTTGCACCAGAAATGAAGGCAGTGCCAGTGAGAAATTGAACGAATTTTCTAAAAATCTAATTGATGCAAAGGCTGATCATCATTGACATAAACCTCACCAGAAATTGATTTGAATATGACAAATTGATTTGAATTGATGAAACGTTATTAGAATGTTCAACTCACTATCTGACTCAGATGAGAACACCCACAAGAGTGTAATCTCCAATGTGAGATGAATGAACATAGATTTATTTCTTTATTAAATTTTTATGCCACCCATCTCACTAACATTCAAGCCATTCAAAAATTTTTTTTAAATGGCACAGAAATCTCCTCCTCCCCCCCCCCAAAAAAAAACACTTAGCACCTTGGAGATCCTCAACACTAACAATAGGTAGTACTTGACTTACATTGGCAATTGGGATTTTGGAAATTCTGTCACGATGCAATTTGGTTGTTAAGTGAGTCACATCCAATTTTACAACCTTTTTTGTCACAGTCCTTAAATAAATTTCTGTGGTCATTAAGTAAATTATGCGGTTAAGTAAATTTGGTATCTCCCATTGATTTTGTTTGACCAAAGCTACCAGGAAGTTTGCAAATAGTGATCACATGACCCCAGGATCCTGCAACTGTTACAAATACATGCTGCTGTTACTGAGCTCTCAAAGTTTGATCACATGACCACAAGGATGCTGAAGAGTGGTGCAGTGGCCTAGAGGTGGAGCTCTTGCCTCACAATCAGGAGGCTGCGAGTTTGATCCTAGGTAGCGGTAGATATTTCTCTCTCTGGGTACAATGAGTAAATATCAGCTGCGAACTCTGTACTGGCAACAGGAAGGACATCTGGCCAGTAAACACTGAGCTGCTTGCTCTGACTCCACCCCGATGCAAGGGATTACGGGGTTATTAAAAAGACCACGGGGATGCTGCAACAGCTGTACGTGTAAGGAAAAGTCAGAAGTCATTTTTTTCAGCCCAGTTGTAATTTTGAACAATCATTAAATGAATGGTTATAAGTCAATACTACCTGTACTGGTAAGAAGAGTGTTAGAAGCTGGATGGTCAGTTTCTTCTTTGTTCCATAAGCCCAACACAAGAGAGGCATTTAGAATTGAATATGCCATCAAATATGGAGAAAAATACAGTTTTCCCTTGAAATCCCAACAACTCCCTAGCAGGGAGTCACTATTTTTTAAATCCACTTCCTTTGTTGTCAATGTTAATTTTTATTCATTTAAACCATAGCTTTTTGAGAACATCTGTTTATGGTTGCATATTGACATATGCAATAAATCTCACCAAATTCAAATATTCCTTCTATATCCACCCACCCACAAATCTCTTTAATTCAGCCCCAAAAACAGAGGACACAGAAAGTCATTTTGCCAGTTCTGAACATCACACTAGCTCTTTCCCTTCCAAGCAGGCTCTGACACCGACAAACTTGAAAGACGACTTTTCCAGTATGTTACTATGCCAAGAGGCAGGCGTAGGTCCAAAAAGGCCCTGAAAAATTGTTGGAGAGCAGCTGGGAAGCCCGATGTGTAAAAGAAGATGAAACAAGCTGGCTAAATGATGACTTAGAAGCAATATGATACTGCTTCAGATATCTGAAGGGTGTAAACTTCCAGTTGAGAGAAACCACACTGTTGAGCAAAATAAATTTAAAACATGACAAAAGCAAGCCTTTATCCTTCATTATGGGAACAGAACTACAAAAGAGAGCTGTATCAGAAGAAAGCCCATGAATCTAGTCTCGGCTACAATTTATGATGATCTTAACAATAATCTCTGTTGGCGCTAGTACTCTTATCTTGGAAGCTTCTTGGAATAATCACTGCATAAAGCTAAGTCTTCTTATCGACAACCAGGAGCCTTGCTGGGCCCTTGAAGTATTTAGGAGAATGGGCCCTTGTTGCAATTCAAAGGTTATTTTAAATAGGGTGCTATTGTGCAAGAGAGTTAAAACCTGAAGAATCCTAATAAATTGCATCATTTTTTTAATCCAATTCTACATTTATTAAATTAAGGTGCACCCCATCCTAGAGTTAAGAAAGTTGTGAAAGGGAAGAGAAAGAAGGGGAGCTGGAGGCATCGATCCTGTGTACCCACCCCTAATCAGTCCCATGTGGTCAGCTCATCAGCTGTTTTGTTGTCTATCCTAAACTTAAGCTTCTCACTTCTTGCAAAGTCTCCAGTGGAATCTCTTAGTCATGAGTTGCACTGAGCTCCTTGGTATTTCTGTCCTGGGTTCCCCCCACATAATATTTTTGCCAAACCGCCACTCTTGTCTTGCTTAATTTTACCCTAGCAAGGCATTACCTATTCAAATAGGTAAGTTTCTTATACCTAGAAGTCTAACGTCAAAACCTGGCTTCTACCCCACACTGATGTCATACTGGCTTCTACCCCATTTCTCCTTCTGTTCTCCTCACTATATTTCAGCTCCTTTGGCTTCACTTCTCCCTCACTTTGGACTTTCCATCTCCAATTTTAGTACTTGGAGCACTTGAAGTAAACAGAGTATTGATCATTTTAGTTGCTCATGTCCAGTAGGAACCAGCAACTTCATTTTAAATTCTTTCTCTCTGAAAAATATGAAATTAAATTGTATGAATATTCATCTTAAAACTAACCTAGTTTGATATTAGACCTTTTTCTGGTTGCTGATGCTTGGATCTTCCCCCTCACAGCTAAAGTTGTTACTTCCTCAGCAGCAATCTAGTGGCCATATTTGCTCATAGGATTGATGGGATTATGTCATAAAACCACCTGGCAAGTTAAACTAAACATATGGTAATATTATATGTGACACTTTTAATGCCACCCCTCCATGGTTTTGTTTAAATTTTATGATTTAAATGGTTTTTAAGGCTCTATTATTTATTTTTTTTATTTCAATTGCCCAGTCTGTGATATGGATAGGTATATACATTAAATAAACTATGATAGATATTACTAAGAGGCAAATCAATGGAATCATTCACATGAGCTTATGGGATCATGGGTTCTGTTATCATGTGCTGAGGAAGATTAAAAAGACTTGAATATCAACATAGTACCTTACATTGACCAGTCAGGAGGAGGAATTGATCCCTTTGATCTAGCTGAGAAAATGTAAACTTGTTAGTATCATTAGAATAGGCTCAGAGATCAACTCTGCAGCAAAAGCCTGTTCTTTTTCCTAGGGTCCATGGCTTAATTTGCATTATTTATGAAGTGCCAAAAATCAATACACACCCTCACAGGAAACCCCTAGGAAGATGGCTGCAGCCAGTGAAGCGGGAAATATTTCACTAATAATTGTCCATTGTCAGAATTTTTCAATATCATTTTGTTCCCTGTCCTTGCAAGGAGTCCAACATTCTTTCCCAAGACACATGGTCAAAGAAATGTATGCGTTGAAAATTAACAATTCCCCCAATTATACAGAAATTGATCTGATTTATGAAAGTTATTTTAATCCACAATCATACATGTCCTTTTCGTACAATATACCAATTCTCACAATACACTCAGAACATGAGACTTAATTGCAGAATGATTGTTGCCCAAATATATTCAAGGCCAGAAGCCTAAAACATTATATCCCTGATCAAGATTTTACCAGTTTTGCATTCCCTTTTTAATTTCTGGCCTCTATGAAAGTGATTACAAAATCAAGCTTTTGGTATGGATCAGGGCATTGCAAGGAACAGTGTGATGGTTTTGAAAATCTGAAACACAGTATTCTTTGTGCCTTCTGGATGGCTGCTTTTAGCCAGTCTACGTTAGGATTATTGTAATAGAACAGAATCGAAATAGAATAGGAATAGGACTAGGACTAGGACTAGGACTAGGAATAAAGTAAAATAAAATAAAATAAAATAAAATAAAATAAAATAAAATGAAATGAAATGAAATGAAATGAAATGAAATGAAATGAAATAAAATAAAATAAAATAAAATAAAATAAAATAAAATAAAATAAAACAAAACAAAACAAAACAAAACAAAATAAAATAAAATAAAATGAAATAAAATAAAAAATAGAAATGAAATGGAATCGAACTGAAATAGAAACAGAATAGGATTATTATAATAGTAAACTTTTCCAGCTATATTAGATCTGCTCTCATAATTTCTAATTGCTATGGCCAGCTGCACTCGTCAGAAAATTGTCCAAAAGTTTTGAAGCATATAGGTAGTCCTTGACTTACACCCATCAATTTAGTGAACATTTGCAGTTAAAACCGCAGTAGAAAAAATTACTTGCAATTGGTACTCACAATTTCAGCCATCACAGCATCCCTGTAGTCATGTGTCCAAAATTTGGGCACTTAACAACTGCCACATATTTATGACGATTGCAGTGTCATGAGGTCATGTGATCACTATGTGCGATTTTCCCAGCTGGTTTCCAACAAGTAACATCAATGGTGGGAGCCAGATTCATTTAACAACCAAGTTATAAACAATTACAAGTGATTTGCTTAACAACCATGGCAAAAAAAGGTCATAAGATTGGATGTGACTCGCTGAATAACTGCCTTGCTTAACAACAGAAATTCTCATCTCAATTGTAGGGTAAATCAAGGGCTACCTGTATCAGCTTTGGAATGGCTATTGTAAGACTGAAACAGCACTCTGCAAGCAGGGACAAATAGACAGACGAAGATATAACAAATGAAACAAAATCTTCAGGTATAAAATATATGCATCCATGCAGCTTGTATGAAATATGTGAAATATGACAACATTGTGTATAATATGGAACTTCTACTTTAAAGACATAAAAACCCTGCCTTTTTTCTCTGCACTAGATTTTCCACACAGAGGCCTCTGACTTTCTATATGACACGGAAAAAAGAATCATGTCTTTGCTCTCCAATGCTTAAAACCTCCAGGGAGGATATTTCAACCACAATGCACATTGAAGCATTTTCCAAAGCATAATACATGGGTACCATCAAGATTATAGAACATTTATTCAGAGTTCAATACAGGATATCATTTTAAATGCCTTTTAATGCTAGTCGTACCAGATAAGTGTGAACTAACATGGTCAGAATTAGATATTGAAGTTTCTTTCAATATTATCTTCATGGCACCAGTTTGATCACTTAGGGTATCATGATAGAAGTAATTAAAAAGCCAATTCAGTGAATCACAGCAAACTCCACTCTACCTGGATGTGATTGAGGGCCTTCTCCTGGTAGTGCGTATCATCTCCAGTCCCACTATCCTCAGATGGGATCCCATAACTGGTGCAATTGTCATAATGGATGTAGTCGTACTGGGGTGCACCACCCCACAGCGTGGTGTCCTTCTGGGTCTTGAGCTCTGAATGATCCATAGCTCAATTTTTGCTGAGGTGGGACAAGGACACTGCAGAAGAAACTCCAGGCCCCCCCAGCTGATCAGTCCAAGTCATGGCCCCCCGGCCCTCCTCTCCTCCCCTATTTCTTACGTCTTTCTCACTTTCTTTTCTTCCTGCCCCCAAAGGCGTCTGGGGCAGTGATTGCAAGGTTTAATTATATTTATAGCAGTCTTCTTCTGTCACATGACCCCTCCAAAGCCACATCTGATCTGAGCAAGAGGCATTAACTTGGTTAGGATTGAATATCAGGTGTGACAGGAGGGAACCCTCAAGGAGTGGGGGGAAGGGAGTGAGGGAGGGAGGGAGGGGAAGGCAACAGCCAGGGAAGGAGTCCGCAGGGTGGAACTCAAATGTGCCGAGCTCTATATTCATGTCAGAGGGCTTTCCGCTTCTAATGCATGCAGGCTTACATAGGATACTTGGGACTGACTAACGGCTTCCTTGGCAATTCTCTACATCAGCAGCCTTGTCTGAAGGCAGTGAATATTGAAACCTAAGTAACCCAGTGCCAGACTACAGGAATTATTCCCTCTTCACATATATCCAAAACTCTGCTCACTTTTAAATACTCCAAATTTAAGCATATTCTCTTTGCATCCCTGCCCGGGGTTGCTTGCTCCAGCTGTAACACTGCCAGCAAAAGCTCATAGCAATTACTTCCAAAGCCCACATAGCCTTTTTCCCCCCTCACATCCTGATAAATCCCAGACAGCCACTGATGCTTTACTGAAAAATTTCAAACAATTATATTCTGTCTGGTCCCTTTTATGTAGAGATGACTTCTGTGTCCTCTCAAATTCTTGCTCCAGATGCCTTCCTCAAAAAAAAAAGCACCTTTTCTATAAAAAAAAAACTTAGGCACACATCTCTAGCCACCAAACTCTTCTATAACTAAGCCTATGTATAAAATGAATAATTTATTTTTCCAGCTTTAGTTCCAGATCCCTCCCTATTGTCTTCTCAAGTCAAATCAGAAGGTAAGCTCCTGCAAGGCATTTGGAAGACACTGTAAACCAGAGGCCTCCAAACTTGGCAACTTTAAGACTTGTGGACTTCAACTCCCATAATTCCTCAGCCAGTTATGCAAATCATTATTAGAGAGGCAGACGTGTTCTTAAACAACATAAATATTCCATTTAATTGAACTTTCTGTTTTCTACAGTGATAATCAAATTGTCTCCGAGAAGCTGTAAACAAGATACAAATGCAACTGCCTGGACTCATTTATTTATTCTGCAATCTCCTTCACAGGTACAGTACCTAGTTTCTGCTCAGGGAAGGTTCTGTTTAATTGCAGCCAGTGGAGACACCTATCTTTCATTCATTCATTTAACACTTCTTTAAAGAACAAAACTTAATGTAGCAACTTATCTTTTCTTGCAGCAGTGGATATTGTCAGTTCAGTGTGTGTTATGTAGTTCCTTTTGTTTGTCCTGAATCAGCTGCATTTGAATCCTGATTTTATTTATTCATACAATCATTTGTATGCTGCCTACTCAGAAAGTCCTCGGTGCTTGCAATCATAAAAGCAAAAAGAAATAGACATCCACAATGTGTCACTTTCTTCTTATACTGCCGGCTGTCTGAATTAAAAATAAGAAAAATGCCCATCCTTCCACATCTGCCAGAAGATATTATTTTGTCAGTATTTTAGACAGTTTTAAATACAGACAGAGAATAAGTTTGCATTCTGAACAAGAATGTCCTTCAATCCTAGAAATCTGAAACTAACAAAAAAAGAGCATCACTTCTTCTCCATTTGTGAATCTTTAAAACACCAGACCAGGACTTCTGCCCCCAATTCAGTTCACGTACTCTTAGCAAAGAACAACAACCTGCCCCCCCCTTCCAAATTTTTCCTTCCCTTGAAAGAGTATCTTCATTACACAGTCCTAGTCAATTCAGAATTACTTACTTAATATACTAAGATAGCAAAACCAACCAGATATAGCTATGCAGTGGCCACTCTGGTGGCAAGTTAAGTCTTTTTGTCATCTTGACTTTCCATGTGTATCTATGTGAATTGCCAAGTGTCCTACTGGCCAGACAAGATGGACAACGTTCCCAGTCTTTTGCCTCTGCACTGGGATGTAGTATAGGTAGTTCTCACATCATGACCACAATTGAGCCCAAAATTTATGTTGCTGAGTGAGGAAGTTGTTCAGTGAATATTGTCCCATTTTGTGACCAAATTTTGACCACATGATAATGGGGATGCTGCAATGGTCATAAGTGTAAAACATAGTCATTTTTTCTGTTGTAACTTCAAACAGACACCAAACAAATTGTTACAAGTCAAGGACTGCCTGTATAACATCATATCATTCTAATTCAACTATAATACCATTAAATGATGTCATGTCCAAGCAAAATGTGGACAAGAATGAATCTGAATGTCAATCAGTTTTCATGTGAAATTAATGTGGAAGAAAGCATCCACATTCTGATGTACTTTTTGGATACCGATGTGGGCAGTTCTGAATTATTTCATGAACAGGAATAAGCCACTAAATGTGCATTTCCAATTTCCCAGTACGTCAGAGGCATATATAAGATTCTTTCATCATGTCTTTCAAAAATGTTGTCGGTGGTTAAAATAGAAAAAGCATGGCACAGCAGAATGTCTAAGGGTTGAACTTTATTACTATTTGGATGGGGCATCACTACAAAATCTCTAGATTATACATTAAACCAGGACATTGTCCTTTCTCCACCACCAACCAAAAAAATATCCTGGGAGCCAGGATTTCTATGTTTGTTATTGCCAAGACATAAAATGGCTTTGCTCACCAAGAGTTTACCCAATATGAAAAAATTACTTTTTGCTCCTTTGTATCTACAGTGGTATCTTGTTATTCATCATTAATTGGTTCTAGAATGTATGATGAGCATCAAAAACAATGAGAATCAAACAAATTTTTCCCATAAGGTTTAATGTAGTGAATCACAAGATAGCCATCACTGACAAGTTCTAGCTAGTGCGTTGAGTACCAAACAAAAGATGAATACCGGGACAAAATTTTCACATCAAAATGCATTGAGTACCAAATTCAATGTGTTTCAAAGCAGTTGAGTACCATGGTACAACTGCAAATCTACCTATAGACAGTACAATTTCCAAATAGTGATGCACTTAGCTTAATTCATTCCCTCTTTCGGTTCTGGATGATAATTGTTGTCCAATTAACATAGGGCTGTCTTTCTATTACCCTGTCCCTGCAGCAAATACTGAACTCACTTGAGTTTCTGCATCAACTCAGTTCATCACCACTTCTTGGAATTAATACATCCATATAACTGAATTAAACTTGCATTTGAAGATTAAAATACCTAATACTTAATATGTTGCTGGTTGGTAACTTAAATGATTTAACTTAAGCATTAATTGGAATGTATGGGAACACCCCATTCCCCACAGCTAAGTGAAAAGTACTTTTTCATTGTGCTCTGTAATATAGAATTGTAAATAACCAGCATTAAGATATTTAAATTTTCAAGTAAATGAGAGCAGCCAATTATGAAACATCACTACCTATCTATGCAGAATATGACACAACACAGAATTAAGAGTATTTCGTTCCCCATGTTTGTATTTCTTTTATAATAAAGTATTTATTTACCTATCAAATTTATATGGAGAGCAATCTCACAAAAATTACTCTGGATGGCACACAAGAAGAATAGAAAACAATAAACATATTTACAAAAACAGCCATTATTAAAATGATTTTTAAAAATCATGTAAGAGATCAGATATTAGCAACCATAATGGAGCCACATATTCCATAGTATCCTTCTTTCCAAAGGATATTTATAACAGTTATAGAAATTAAACTATTAACTGCTATAAAAGAAAGTAATTCCCATGGCTATACGTTACATTCACCATTGCATTCTGCATCCTGTGTTGAACCGTCGCATTTTCAGAAACATTTAAAGCTCATCAGTGTATGAAAATAGCAGAGGTGAGGGCTTCTGGATACCCCTTTAAAGCATAAGACAGGAATGGTCAAAATCTCTCATTCAGAGGGAAAGGCTGTAAGTGTTCTGTTCTTACATTTTCTAGAAAGCAAAGATCCTTGAATTATATAACATAAAACCTATGCTTTGTATTTATATGGGGTAAGATACATTTTGGTAAATAAATTGTTAAAAGGCTTTCACATAATCTCAAAAGCTGTAAACCATAATCTCAATGTTATAAACCAAGCTGATCTAATTACAGAACAGAGCTTCTCTCAAGCTACGGAATGGAGTATACATCCAACTAATTGCAATCAGGACATTCTTGTTGTCTTCTCCATATATATATTTATATTCAGAATGGGGAAAACTCAGAAAAGAAAGAAAATGGAAGGGATGTTGAAGCTCACCTGACATGGATGTTTCCTGCTATCACACATATTTCACCTAACGTGTTGATTCCTTCAGTTCTGTTCTCCCTTCTTCTACCTGTTTCACCAGATGATAATGGCCCTGCTGACCTAATATAGTTGTTGCTTCTTACCTCCACCCCTATCCCCATGTGCTTTACTGTTATGTGAACACCCTGAGATTATCTTTGCAATCCATGGTTCAGAGGGAACAGGAAAGTACATCTATTGACCTTCAGTGTCAGTGCTGGTCTCATATCTTGTGCCACATGGGTGATTTATCACCTCATATCACAGAACTATCTATCATTGGAGGAAGGATTAATTCTTTGCGTCCTCCACCCCACCCCTGCACCTCTTAGTAAAGGTTTTCTGTTCCAGTCTAAACACTGGAACAATGAAAGTTCTGATTTCCCAGCCAAGAGCTACCTTGTCCAAGCGAGTGTCCTTCAGATGTGACAGGCCAGACACTCTCAAAAAGTAGCTACTCTATTCTCCCTAACACTGACATTTTGGCCAAAGCCAGCATTCACATAACTCTTGATATTTACACACAAGTTTTTCCAGACCCAGTGACAGTTGGTGTATTGTGGGATCTCTTGATAATGGTCAGATAGAAAGCTAAACACCAGGAAATATGCTGAGTATGATAGAGGGAGAAGGAGGTGATAACCAGTCCAGAAGTTTTTTTTTAAAATAGTTCTTACTTGGGTGAGAAATAGGAAGAAAAAGAGAAACAATGTTATAGCTTTATTGTTTAATAAGGCAAGCTAGTTCTTAAAGACATGGGATATATTATCAATAAGAAGTGGGATATATTATCAATAAGTCTGTAAAGAGAAATACTTCTTTAAATAGTTGTGGGAGACACTACAAGAATGGAAGGGATGTCAAGGAGGAAGAAAATTTGAGAAAAAATCAGGATTCTGGAATATCCACAGGGAAGAAGAAATTTAGAGAAATCGCTGAGGAAATGTCTGATCTTCAAGGAAGAAAAATAGAAGAAAAGATGGCAGATGGGAATAAGTAAATGAGAGAGGTAGAAATATGTCTTGTAGAGAAAGAGGTCCACAGAAAAATAGCAAATATTACTGAATTCGTCATACAGAAACAGATGGTATTAACAAATGGCTTTTGGATGTTTATGAGGGCTGATATTATGCATGTCCAAATGGTTTTGATGCAGTAAAATAATACAGAATGTATTATTCCTAATGACAAATGATAGAGATTATATTAAAAAGTAATGGCAGAAAAAAGTTACATATTTTAGTGTGAAACCTTTTATTTAATGTACTTCCAACTTGTTTTAAATAACAAAATTATGTTGACATGCAGCATTCCATGTTAGTGGAAGAATTTAGTGTATTGAAGACTAGAAATTAAAAATAACACCTTTTATGGAGGAATTGTGAAGTTGAAATGGGATTTTACTTTTGTCTTTAGTAAAACTAACATCCCACTTTTGAATAAAAGAGTCGTAGAATAATTAAGTTGGAACAGACTAATTGATCTCAATGCCTGTTCAAATATGGGAATCCAAATGAAAGTATCCTTGATGGACAGCCATCTAGTCTATGCTTGAATACACCCAATAAAGCAGCAGCCTCCAACCTTTGGGGCATCAGGGACCGGTTTTGTAGAGAGGTTTTTCCGCAGACTGGAGGGAGTGTGATTGCTGCTTAGATGGGATATGCTTATTTGCACAGATCAGTTTCTGGCATGCCACAGATTGGTGCTGGACCACAGACCGGAGGGGGGGGGACGACTCTTGCAATAAAGGGAGAAACAGAGCCTATCACTTACATGGGCAATTTGTTCCATTCTCAAATTGCCCTAGCCCTTGGGAAATTTTCTATAACTTATGAATCTGCCTTGCTTTAATGCTTGTCCATTATTTGGTGTTCTGTATGCTGGATCAAAATAGAATATACCTTGTCCTTCTATATGACATCCTTTCAAGTAGAATAATAAGGTTGGAAGGGACCTGAAGGTCTTCTACTCCAACCCTCTACTCAAGCATGGGACCCTGTACCATCCTGGACTTGTCCAATCTCTTCTTGAAAACTTCCAATGATGGAGCAGCTTTCAGAGCTAAGCCGTTCCACTGATAAATTGTTCTCACTGACAGGAAATTTCCCCTTAGTTCTAGGCTGGATCTCTCTTTAATGAACCTCCACCTGTTATTTCTTGTCCTGTCCTTAGGTGCTTTGGAGCTAAGCTTTCTGGCTCCATGGACCAGCAGAGGTGGGGGGGGGCAATGGTTTCCCCCACACATGCAAATGAAGCTTCACATGGTCACCTGTTGCTTCTGCACCCAGCCCAGTTCCCAACAAGCCACAGCTAGGTAGTAGTCCGCAGCCCAGAAGATACCTGCTTTGGAGAATAAATTGACCCCAACTTCCCTGTGACAGTCCCTCAAGTACTGGAAGATTGCTATTGTGTCATCCAATATACCTAGTTCCCTCAATTGTTCATCAAATGGTTTAGTCTCCAGATCCCGTATCAACTTCATTGCTCTTCTCTGGGATCTTTCTACCATCTCAATATGTTTTTTGTACTGTAGTGACCAGAACTGGATGCAGTAATGTGTGAAGAGTGCTATCAAATTCTTCCTACACAACTTCCTCCATCTTTTCTCATAGGATTTAGTTTCTAATAAGGCTGTGCCTTGTTGGATTTCATTCCAAAAAGATGCTTCAGAGCATGTATGAGCATAGCCTTTGAATGCAACTTTTTAAGGCAAGCATGTAAAGCTCTATCTTTCAATGACATTTTTATTTCTGACTTCTTAAAATGAACCATCTACTGCCAATTTTATGTCATCAGCATATCTAATAAACGGTCCCATCACCTCTTCACCCAAATCACATTAAAGCATAATTCAATTACATTAATTCTGTATTGTGCACTTTACTACAAATTTTCCCCTGTCCATCTCTAGGGGGCAGTGCTCATCTCTCTTTCCTAGTCAAGGGAGCCAGCATTTCCAAAAACATTGTCATGTGGCAGGTATGACTATGCGCCAAGGTGCAAGGAATGCTGTCATCTTCCCGCCAAAATGGTACTTACTTATCTGCTCACATTTGCATGCTTTTGAACTGCTGGGTGGGCAGGAGCTGGGGCAAAAACAGGAGCTCACTCCATCACGCGGTGCTTGGGTCTCGAACAGCCGACCTTCCAGTTGACATGCCCACCATCTTAACCACCAGACCACTGCACCTCCCTGCACTGGACTGGATATTTGTGAATGTAAATCCCATGTTTACATATAAATAAATGATTTGGGCATTTTGCATTTTCCCCCTTAAATGCACATTACACCATAGCAGCATCATAATTATTAATAGCATGAAAAAAATGTTGTTTGAGAGCTCAACATTGTCAAAGAATTTTGGCTGGCGGAAGAGCCTTTTCTATCATAGGCCCCGCCCTTTTGAACATCTTGCTGCAGGGGGTGAAATCCTTCTGGAAGGGCCTTAAAACTTGAGTCTGCTGGTTGGCTTGGGGTTCCAATGGGGGCACTCTATGCTGGAGATGGTTGCTGGGATAACCAAGAAGATTTCCCCTCCATAGCAGGCTGTGTGCTGCTGTATTTTTTAGTCTTTTTTTACTAATTCTTGTTGTTGTTAATTGCTTTTATACTTATGATTTTATTGTCTTCTAAGCAGGGGTGTCGAACTCACGACCCACAGGCCAGATGCGTCATGTGCTGGCCCTTCCCCGCCCGGTTTAGCAAAGGGAAAAAAGTCCCAATACATCACATGACAAAGCTGTGACAACACAAGTTTGACACCCCTTTTCTAAGCCATCCAGAGTTACTTTGGACAGTGAGATGGGCAGCATATGGATTTGGTAAATTAGATTTACATTAAATTTAAAAGTCTTGTCATGTAGCTAAGCAAGGATATTTTCTCCCTGCAAAAAGACTTCTCTACAAGGGAGGTTTCTAAATGATGTTTTTATTTTCTTTTTGTATAAAGAAAAGAGCTATTTGAAAAGTCACCGTTAGTAACTGTACTCTTTTGAACAAAAAATATGGAAATTGAACTCTGTGTCTTTCAAGAACTTAGCTAAGAGCTTGAGATTTCACTGATCAGAGGATAGCAGGTGTTGTGTCTGTTCTGCAAATGAAACTCAAGCAATTTTAGAAAATCATATTCTGAAGACAGATTACCTCCAAGAGCTCATTCACAGGATTCTTGGTAACACAGCCAGGACACTGAGCTTCATACAACCTTAAAATAGCAGCTGCCTCTTGGATGAGTTGCAGTTAAAAGGGGAAGCAATACACAAACAAAATCTTGCCATCTGTACAGCCCACCACAACTACGATACTGTCAAATCATTCTGCATGTTCTCCTTTTGAAGAAGTTCCTAATTTATTGTTTGACTCTGGAGAATTTTGCCGATGGGCACACAACTCTCCTTCTTTGTGTCAAAGCAACTTTATAGAAATTACTGACCAGGGTTTTTTGAAAAACGACTGAGACAAAATTGATTTCAGCCTAATCACCTGGTAACACCATTCATTTGCAGAAGAAAGATGTGGCTTATAAAACCAAAGACAAGCAGAATGAGAAAGCAGAATCTGGAATGTCAAGGCCAAACTTGCAATATGATTTATATATACTATTCTAGACATTTGATTTCTGAGTTTGACCCTCAGAAGAGCTAATCAGCCACACCAACAGGAACAGAAATGGGAGGGCTGAGCCAATTTACACTGCTCAAAAAAATAAAGGGAACACTTAAACAACACAATGTAACTCCGAGTCAATCACACTTTGAAATCAAACTGTCTACTTAGGTAGCAACGCTGATTGACAATCAATTTCACATACTGTTGTGCAAATGGAATAGACAACAGGTAGAAAGCAGAGGCAGTTTGCAAGACATCCTCAATAAAGGAGTGGTTCTGCAGGTGGTGACCACAGACCACTTCTCGGTTCCTATGCTTTCTGGCTGATGATTTGGTCACTTTTGAATGCTGGCAGTGCTTT